>PVJD01006451.1:0-98286 GCA_004026545.1 Mormoops blainvillei | reverse complement strand
CAGGACCATTCAGTAGTCAACAATTCTTTACTAAGCTTCCAGTGTGTGCCAAGGCAGAAACCAAATCTCCTAAGCTCATCTAGGAAACAGTTCACTCTATATGGAGATTTGTTTACATAAACAGAGCCTCTCACTCTAAACAGCCACCCACCTCATCAAAACCCCTTCACTTCCCTCTCCATAGGCATCTAATTTTTGCAATCACAAACACCGTTATCTCCTCCTTTCCTATTTCCAAAAAATCTACGTATACACTTGATCCCACTCCCTCTACCTGGCCTCCTTGATTCCAATCTTGCTCCCTTTAATGCATTCATACCAGTACAGCCTAAAAATCTCTAACATGCAAAGCTGAAAACGCCACTCTCCTACTTTAAATTTAAGCTCAATGGTTTGACACTGTCCTCAGGCTAAAGTCTAAGTCCTCACACCCAGCTTTACAAGGGTCTACAACAGATGACTGTAGTCACTTTTCATCTCTCGGGCTTCAGCCCACACTCCCCTCTGTGGTCTATGCTTTAGCCCCTGCCTTTTTTTTTTTTTTAACTTTCCATGTCTCTCTCACCTCCCAGCCTTCAGATACTCCATTTGGCTCAGACGTACTCTTCCCCAAGCCAATCCTTTAATTACCTAACTTGAGCTTCTGACCTCAGCTTAATCTTCCTCTTCTCCCTAATGCCTAAACTAGTTCAGTGCCCCCAACCACACACTGGTGCATCTATAACTTATACAATCTATACAATAGATTGTATTTCAAATGTTATACAATCTATTACAATAGACTGTATTTCACAAGCTATTGTAGTGTAGCTATTCTTCATTTGTGCAAATTCCCCACTGGCCGTATGCGCTATAAAAACAGGGACCACGTGGATCCTGTTCAATGCCGAACCACAATTCTTGGTACCAGCAGAAATGTGCTGCACAAATAGGTAAAAATAAAGTCTTCCTAAATGACATGTCATAATTTGTTCCCTTTACCAAATCTTCAAACCTGACCTTTGCTTCCTAAGTCTCTACATAAGTTCAGATCTTCCCATCTTGCAAAGTTCCTCTGATCTTATACCCTTTCGTTTAACCCCTACCTTCCACTAAATGAGTCACTTTCACTTCACCTCTCATTTACCACCCAGCTCAGGCCAATCTGGTTGATAGCCCATGACATCCCAAAAACTGCTCCTGCAGTGGCGGTCACAGGCCTCCTACTTATCAAGTCAACAGTTCTCCTTGCAGACTGTACTGCATGGAGCCTCAGCCCACTGCAATACTTGTCTTGCAGATCATCATTTTTACTTATTTATTTGTTTTTGCAAAGGCCTCTCTTCACTTTCATGATCTCTCTTTTTTCCTTTATTTTCCTGTTCCCATTTTCCACTTGTTCTAAGCTGTTGGACTTCATCTGTGGCTACTTTCTCTTCCACAAGCTCTCCTTGGGCGGTCAGCCATCTAAACTTTCCAGGGTATCAACCACACTGACCCCTGTTTGGACTGGGAAGTAAAAAAGGGTAGCAGAGCCTCATGGGAAGCTTTTTCAAACTGCAATGGGCCTTTTTCATATTCCAATTTAACCCCTGTCATCCCACATTTAAGAGTAACCAACTTAGTGAGTCACTTCTGTTTGCAGGAGTTGGTTTTGTTACTCAGGCATGTCAGGTGATAAAAAGATTAACTATCACTCACCTCTATGCTGAAGACACCCAAATCTCTCTCCTGTGACAAAGTTCTCCTGGGCTCAAAGCCCTTATTCCATCTGTCTACCCACTGACAAGTTCTTCCTCAAGATCCTATAGGCATCCCAAATCAATTTCTCTAAAACCAAACAGCCTCCTTGAAGCATGTGCCTTTCTTTGTTCCCTATTACCAAAGCCCTGTTGTCTAAGCTAGAAGGCAAGCATTGTCTTAAGGCTTCTCCCTTTCCTTCAACCCTATTCACATCCTGTCAACCCTGCCCTGATCCAACTATGACGTTGATCAGGTTCTCATCTCCTATTGCCTGAGCTACTGAAATAACATCCTCCCAGCCACTGGTTCTGCCCTCCATGCCCTATACTCCATACTAGAAGAATTGCTTTAAAACAGAAAACTACATCACTCCTCTTGTCCAGTCTTCTGGTGTTTCCTGCAATTTACAGGGCAAAAATTTTAGCATGGGAGGCATGCTAGTAAGAAAGGCCCAGAGGAAAGAAATGACCAACACCATGGCCTAAACCAAAAGAACCCCCGAAAGGTGCGCGTAGATGAAGAGTGTAGATGAGAGCGCTTGGTAAGCGGAAATCCAAAAGGACCTTTGAAATACAAAGCAGATGATAACAGATCAAAAAGAACACAAAGGGGCTCATTCTAGCCAGGACCAGGAGGCTTAAAGGGCTATGAGAGGAAAGCTGCAGGACGACCAGCTACCATCTGTGCCAGCCAGGAGGAACCAAGCCAAAAGGTCAGGGGGCTCTGAGCAAGGACTTAACTAAGCCACCCTCTCCCACGTCACATATACTTGCATATATACACCTACATCCTGACCACCCGGTCACCAGCTCCACCAGTTCCCGCAGGGCGCAACCCAAATAACAAAGCGCTAAGGTAATTCCTTCAAAGGGTCCACAGGAATTCAGACCAAAGTAGTCCAACCAGATTCCACCTTTACTCAAAAAATAAAGCAGTCTAGGATGCTGTCCGCTGTCTAGGATGGGTCACGGCCTCTGGTGAGTCAAAGGAACAGTGAAATCCCCACTTCCAGGGGAGTTGTACAATTCACCACCCCCCCGCCCCCAATATTGCCCCACTGATCACAAGCACATAAACTTCTTTCTTGGTCATAGACAGCTTTGAGAAAGTTGTGTGAGCCAAGACCAGTTGTTCTCTGCCAGGAATTTTAGGGACCTCAAGTACCAGAACACTAGGCTGGGCAGGAGAGCCCGAAGGCCTCCCAGTGTGTTCCATCTACCACCCCAAGCCTTAAGTAGTAGCCAGATGGAAATATTTCTCTATTTTCTGGAACCCCATGCTGTTCCCTCTGACCAGAATCCTTTAATCAGTTCAGATAAGTCCTATCCATCCTCAAGGACCCACTCCAACCACCACCTCCTCTGGAAATCCTCAACCAACCCTCACCACCCCTGCATGCTTTCCAAGGATTTGCTGCAGCTCCTTCATGGTGCTCATCTCATTGTAGTGTGAGGAAAGGAACTTTGTCTTAGTCATCTCTCTATCTTCCATGCCTCAAACAATGTCTAGCCTATCTGAGGTTCTCTATTCGTGTTTGCTGAATGAATTTACCAGTCAGCTCATCTACCCCTTTAATACTACTGCAGGAAAATGACTGTGTTATGTTGGAAGTTATACTGGAAACTGTCTCATACTAAACGGAATTCCATTCTCAGTCCAGCCCGTTTCCTTGGAAGGAAACTGCACTCAACCTTTTGCAATCACACACAA
The DNA here is from genome assembly GCA_004026545.1 of Mormoops blainvillei. NCBI lineage: Eukaryota > Metazoa > Chordata > Mammalia > Chiroptera > Mormoopidae > Mormoops > Mormoops blainvillei. The sequence goes on along the minus strand of PVJD01006451.1, from coordinate 94,854 downwards.
AGATAGAGACCGAATGAGGAACAAGGCACGGCTCCTGCCTCCACTGGGTGGACCAGGGCAATCTGTCCATGGACTTCTGGGGGAACGAAATGGAGGGATATCTGCAGACCAACTGTCCTCAGTACTAATGTTCGTAATATAAAGACTATCTCGTGTTTCCTGCATGAATTAAAATTCTGAAGAAAATGTTTCAAATTATTCTTAAAATAATGAGCTGTGAGTCTGATGGAACTCATTGCAGATGAAGACCCAAACAACCAAAAAATTGTTGAGCAACATGGGAAAACATTAGAAACTAAACAGATTATACTGTCTGCAAACGTGCAGTACTATCTGCTCATAAAGAGAGGGAGGGAAGAAAGAACACAGGCGAAGGAGACTAAGAGTAACTAAAATGACAGGAAGCCTGCGAAAGGCACATTATAAAAGTAGATCTCCAGATGGAAAAGGTAGGAAAATATAATTGATGTCTACTAAACAGGTTAATGTGGGCAAGATTAATACAAACTATTTAACAGAAGAGATTCAAAATATCTATTTAAATTAATAAAAAGTGATCTCTTTAGTCACAAGAAAATTTTGTCCCAAGATGTAATTCAGGTTAAACTACGAATTATTTCAACAAGATTCTATGTGCCGATCATGTAAACTAGTTACAAGAGCCTAATTAGTTCTGGATATGTCTCATTAATAAGAAATCTATGATGAAATGGAAAGCATGCATAAAGCATTTCTGCAGCATACCAAAGTACCACAGTCATTCTGAAAATCAAATTGTGTGATTGCTTGTTGCACTGTGAGCTGAACTAGCCCCATTTTTCACGGACCATCATGTTTATTTGAAAGAACAATTGGCAAACGATGGTTGTTTAGACTTCTGTATTTGACCTGCATTTTCCCAAAAATGAACAAAGTGAGCCTGGCATGTTGAGAAAAACTGACAGTATTTGTTGCCAATGATAAAACTCAAGCTTTCAAGCAAAAATGTGAATTTTGGAAAACTCTTTCCCAATACTTAAAAGAGAAATAATGAGGCTCTTTCTTTTCCTGCTAAATGATACTGGGTTTGAAAAACAGATTCTATTTAACAAACTGATAGAACTTTGTAAGCTTTGCTTTCCATTCTTTAATCAATTTTTTTAAGTTATAAATTATAAGACCCATCAATACAGTAGTTTAAAGTGTGTGAACCTAAGAAAATTACCAATTTTTTATGACATATCAATAATTAATGACAAACATTAAACATAAATAAGAAAAGTGTATTAATATTTCACATCAACTGAATTTTAAGAATCTATAGATAACATTAATGCACTAGCGAGAAATGGAGGACTACTGCCCTGGCCTTGGTTGGCTCAGTTGGTTGGAGTGTTGTCCTGCACACCAAAAAGTTGCGGGTTCAATCCCCAGTCCAGGTGCTTATAGGAGGCAACCAATCAATGTTTCTCTCTCATATTGGTGTTTTTTTCTCTCTCTCTTATCTCTCTCCCCCTCTCCTCTCTCTCTAAAATCAACAAGCATATCCTCGGGTAAGGAATTTTTTCTTAAGACTGTCAAGTAACAGCTGGAATCCTGATTCCCCTTGGTTAGTTTTTTGAGTAACATAACTTTACCACATTACTCAAAATACCAAGAAAATAAGAAAATGGTTATCTAATTGTAAAAAAACCTTTTTCTCCAAAATAAGTTAAATGTTTAATAAAATAACATACCCCAAACATGTCCAATCTTTAAAAGACTACATGAGGAAATAAAAATTGCTACAGAATATGGAGTTAATTTATAAGGCTTCCAAAATGGCAGGATTTTAAACAAAAGCTTGCTGAATATTTTGGTTAACTATCCTTAAATCCACTGAGATATCACTGTCATTTCTACTACAGCCTTCAAGGAATGTTTTATTTAGCCTAAAGAAAAAAGCTACATTAAAGGGAAATAATATATTTTAAAATGCATACCTCTTCCAACTTTAACCTCACACTTCTATTTTGGGATACATAAAGGTTTCAACCATTTATGTCTTCCCAAGCATCACATGGGTTTATACATGAATCCGAAAATGTAATCAAGAAAAAGGCAAGCTGTACACCTGGAACCAATATAATATTGTATTTTAACTGTACTTTAGTAAAAATAAAATATGATATAAAAATTAATTCGGTGCATATTTTTGCTTTGAGAACTACTGAAATAAAATAAAATGTCAACTCTCTTGGTTCGAGAGTCAATAAAGTTATTTCATTAAAAAGAAAAGGAAGCCTTGTAGTAATTTTAGGAAATTAAATGGTCTCAGTGAGGTTTACTTCTCCCCCTGCCCGCACAATTCATTACAATAATCTATAATCCCACAAGACAATGCCCAGGTAATAATCCCATCTTGAAATTCTGCAGGTGTTTTCACTCTGTAAGAGTCCATACATTTTCAGCGAAGTCAAGGGGAGAAATGACACTAGCTTAAAAGACAACTAGTGTCGAACAAGAAATTATAGGAGCTGCCACACTGTGACTAAGTAATTTAACATTAAATACATAATAACCAGGAAAACATCAGGAAAGTTTTGGAAATACAGTGTTTTAATATCCATTTGAAGTTGCTATTTCTCAATCATTACTATACCATACTGGCACCTTTTCTATCAAAAGGCGCTAAGCAATTAGGATATTTATTAAGAGGCCAATTCGAGCAGATTATACAAAAGTGTATTTTAGCCCAAAGGCCAAAAAACGATAGTTTAAAATGTAAGATAACTATAAGCTATCTTACATCATAATTATTTTAATTATTATTTTATCTCTGAAGTCATCCTAACAGGTAGGAGAGGCGACTATCCTTGAAAAGCAGACCCAAGCAGAGTAAATAATGCAGCATTGTTTTCACAAGACAACTCACTGCCTAAAAATTTCTGAAGTATGGCACAAATGTTCACTGACCCCATTCTTAAAAAGTGACCTAGAACACTAGAATACGTACATTCTTGAACGCAATCACATTTCTGCCCTTGGTTTTTTCCATCGTATTTTTACAGCCAGTTATTATATCTGAGTTTAAGAGTAGAGACCTGATGTTAAATGGATAAAGCTGTCACGAATACTCCAGAAAGCGACCAGGGCATCTGGGGCCATTACACCTAATTTTGCTAAGTCCATTTGATGCAGTCTTTAAGTGATTTAAACGTGCATTAACAAAACTCACATACCAAAGCCATGCCCCGAAGCAGTTTATTAGACACGTCTGAAATAACGTGTCAAATAAAACGCTTTCTACCGGGCCTGTGTTTATACAGCTTCCAAATCCCCTAAGTAACATCCTGCGTTTCCTCCAGTGTGACCGTGGGAAGAGAGGGTGTGTCTCGGTGCTTACCGATGCCCGGAGCCACATAGATGAAGTAGAGACAAGACGAGGACAGGGAGAAGAAGAAGATGAAGGCGAGGAGGGAGCGATTGGAGACCCGCATTATCCGCCTGAGCACCGACATCTTCCTCTTCCCGGACGGCAGCTCGAGCTGCGCTCTACGGCCGGACTTGTGGGCACCGTCCAGGCCCTAAACTTCCATGAATGTGCTAAGAACCCCGAGACCGCAACGGGATCCGCGCGGGGAGGCTCTGGGCAAGAGGGCCCAAGCGGGAAAAAGGGAAGGGAGGGAGCGGACGGAATGAATGAGAGGCCCGAGGGCCGGGGGAGGGGAAGGGCGGGAGGACTGCAGGGAAGGGGTGGAGGGGAGAAAGGGGACGCAAGGACCTGCGGAGGCCAAGGACGCGCGTTTTATCCGCCCGGCAGCGATGGGAGGAAGGAGCCCAGGTGGGGAGATGCGCGGGCTGCGCACCGCGGCGCCCCTGCGGAGAGGGGCAGCAAACTGCAGCACGCCCGGGCTCCCCGGCGGCTCCGTCCGCGGCGTCCCGGAGTCCAGGACGCGCTCAAAAATCTGGGCCGCCCGTGCTCCGCAGGCCTGGGCCGCCTCCGCCGCCGCCTCCTCCGGACCGCGGCGTCTGGTGCCTGCGCGAGGCTAGCGTGGGCGCCGGGGCCGCAGCCGGAGCGCGCGGCACGCGGGGGCCTGCGGGGGCCCTGGGGGCCGAGGAGCTGGGCGCTCGCCGGCGTGGAGCCTCCTCCTCATGCCGCACCGGGCCCCGGCGCCCCGCGGCGGCCGCGGAAACCAAGCGCAGGCGAAAGCGGCGTCCCGGCCAGCGACGAGCGCGCTCCGGCTCCGGTTCCAGCTCCTGCCACTGCCAGCTGCCCACCCGGCCGCAAAGGCAGCAACCGCAGCAGCATTACCGCCGCCAGCCCGGGTGAGGCGCCCCCGCCGGCACCGCCCCCGCACGGCCCGCGGACACCAAGCGAAGAACCGCCCGGCGACTCGCGCTGCGGGCAGAAGCGAGGTGGCCAAAGAGGAGAAGGCCGGGCGCCGTCGGAGCCGTATCTGGATCGCAAAGGCGGCAGCTCTGACGGGGCGGGGAAGCCGCGGAGGAAAAGCGGGACAGGCGGGCCGTCGGGAGACCCCAGGGAGGTCCGCGCATTCGCTGCAAACTGCAGGAGGCCCTGCGCCGGCACCCGAGGAAACCTTGGGGCCCCCGCCCGCCCTCTGCACTCCCCGCTCCCGAAACACCGCGCCTCCTGATTGGCCAGGCCCGCGGGAAAACCGCCCCCCTCCACCCCGCGCCTGGACCTAGGCCCCCACCACCTGTTGCGTCACCGTCGCCCCCGGTAGCCAGGGGACCTCCGCGCTCACCGCGCATCCTGGGGCTTAGGGCCGGGTCTTGAGCCTCGGAAACGTTCCACCCCGGGGGATCAATAAAGAAGGATAATGTACGCGATGGGAAAGGGGTGTCTGGAGGAGGTGACTTCACTGGGATAATTTCCTCCCAAGTACACCCTCGGGGAACAAGGTGCTTTTACCCTGTCCTGGATGAATGAAACCTCCCATCTTGCGCTTCTTATGGACACGTACTGTTAGAATGTGATATGGATCTATGTATATCCCTGATAATAGGATTTGTCTTCCTATTCGAAGGTGAGCACCAGGTAGTCCTACTGCTACTACTGTATATCCATTCAGGTGGTGGGAATGACCTCTTGTGCAGCCTATATGCCTGTAAGGGCAGCAACACAGACCACCTTCAATGGGCAAATTGTTTTAATTCACCTCCTAGGCCATGGCCTACTCTTTGTTCAAAAGCTGCTTCTTCTTGCTAGCTAAATTAGGCCGGATCCCTAGCTATACCATATTTTTCCAAGGCGTGGGTGCAGGTATTTGTGTTGTGTTTGGTTTGGTTTGGTTTTCAATTAATCAGTGGGGAGTGGATGGATGCCCCCTACTGTCATTATTTGCTCGGTATTTCCAGGTGCAGTGGTATTGAAGCAAATTTGTTCTGCTTCAAACCAAATGAAAAAGCAGATTTTGATTGCCGGCAAATTTGGTACCTAAGCAAAATACCCATGCCTTACATTGTCTCTTAGTGCTATGTTAGGTGCAGCCTGGAACACCTGAGTTTGTAATTCCGCTAACGCCCTTTTTTTAACTGAAACCTATGGCAAGCTATTACTCTCTGCAAGTCTCCTTTCTCAGCCCTCAAATGGTGGGTGTGATACCACCTTGCAAGGCCGTGAAATTAAACCGGAAAACTGTAAAATGCTCAAGTCTGGCACACAAGAGTTTCCCTTTTACACCATTAGACAGTTCACTGGATGGAATCACCAAGTTCAAATTCATTTTTCAGTATTAGCTTTTTGGAGTACTTACAAGTACTCAGCTTTTCCATCTAATTTCATAATTAATGTGAAAGGTTATGACACTATTTTGTAACATTTTCAGATGCTTACCAGAAATCTAAAATGCAAAGTGGAGCAACATACAGTAGTAAATAAAATGTAAAACTCACTCATAGTTTAAAAAAAAACAAAACCAAAAAACCCTATTCAACTGAAAGAAATCCACGAACGGTGTAGAGGCAAAATTTTGGTATTACCCTCTCTGACCCCGCTGACTTTTCATCATTTTATTTGCACCAGTTCAACTGGTTGTTTACAAGGTTAATTCTTGTAAACAATTCTTCTCAGGCAAGGCTGGTTTTTTAAAAGGACAGTTTCCAATAAAACTAAAAGGGAAGTATTAATATCTTAGAAATTGATGATAATCTCACTTTTAAAAATCTGAAGTCTATGTATTGATGTACCTCGCTGGCATAGGTGACTGCCCTCGGTACCTCTCCCAAGTTCACCACAGTACTTGTTGAGAGTGATTGGTTCTCCCTGGCCTAAAGCCTGTACCAGAAAAACAGCTCAGTTGGGGCACGGGTTAGCACTGTTTATCACCAGCCACATAGAGAGACAGCCAAGTCTCTGGAACCAGGCAGCCTGGGATTGAATCTTAGTTGCTCTCTGGTCCAGTGACCTCAAAGGTTACTTAAGCTCCCTGTGCTTCTGTTTCCTCATCAGCCAAAGAAGGTAATCGTGGTACTATTAAGGTTGTTGTGGGAATTAAATTAAATAAGTTAATGCCCCTAACGAGCTTAGAAGAGCCTGGTACCTAGTAAACGCTACTTGAATACTTGTTAAATTTATTTTTTAAATCTCTTCTGTAGACCACTTTGCCAACAGTAACAAGTGATGCTGGTCTCTTCCTTTGTAAAAACCACATTTCCTACTGTACCACCCAGGAAGTCTCTATCTCTGATAGCCTGAAGGATGCTTCAGGGACTCAGTTTTGCTGTAAAGAAAAATGAATACTCAAGGCCCAAGAAATGCTTAGCAAAACTTTTTAAGATTATCAACTGATACCTTCTCAGGAGCCAGGTAAGGCCCATAATCGTGACCTTGCAGAAATCTGCTAAGTTTAATTTTATTATATCAAAAACATTTTAAACTTATAATAGTAAGACATAACATAGTAAGCCATAAGTAAATTTCCCTTAACTGCTTTGTTTTACATTTATTATCACCAAGTATTCCCTTTATTATTTTTTGTCCACCAGAGACCCCATGCTCTTCAGTATTTGGATATCAAAGTGAATAAGTTAAGTTATAACTAATGGTTTTCTAGTTGTATTAATCAGACATATATTACTGAGATTTCTATTACAACAAAAAAGTAAACTGTACTTTTTTAATGTCTAATCAGATGGATGACATTTTATGTGGTTCATGATAACTGAATGAGGATAAACAATATCCTTTAAGTGTTTTGGATTTGCTGCCAACCTTGGTAAAATAAAAATCAATAAGTTTTTTTCCTGCAAATTTAGAAAGAAAATAGCACCTAGAATCTCACTTTTACAGTAGCTGAGGTTTCAGACCTCCATATTACAATAACTGATTAAATATAGTAATTTATATATTTAAATACATGTCTCAGCATTACGGAAAATGAAATGACCAGACACCAAGGGGTTTCGGAGGACGATCTTTATTTACATGCACGGGCCCAGAGGAGACAGACTCCAAATTCTGAGCCCAGAACAATAGCCCCGCACTCCTTTTATGTTGGGCCAAATGGGGAGGGTCTTGGGGGGCATGGTATAGATTTGGCGCGAAGGGGCTTACAGAGGTGGGAGAGAAGCATTTACAACATTAGTCAGGGCAAATGGCGTCTCAACATTTACAGCATTAGCCAGGGCAAATAGCATTTCATCTTTGGTATCAGCCTTGATTCCCTCTACATTCCCCTCCAAATTCTGAGCCCTGATCAGGGGCAGACGTCTTTCTTTTATACCCCTGACTTCTCCTTAGTCTACGCGGCACAGAAGCAGATGCAGAAGTTTAAAATTTCTCTTTGGTGCTCTTGGTTCATGGGGCGTTCCTTATCATCAGCACCTGAGATTCAGTTAGGGAAAATTGTTAAGTTGCTGGATTATGCTTAGACAGTTATATCATTGGAATGTAGATTGCATAAAAGTTAGCCATTGACATGATTAATAAAATGGAATATATATTCCATGATTTTGTGGTGGTACAAACTCTTCTCTTAAATATTCAGTCAAAAATGAGAAAATTAATAGACTCTGTTTGTTCTACCATTCTTTCTCTCAGCTTAATGCTAGGTTTATTCATTGGATTTCTAGTTTTGCCTTAATGGGAATCTGAGCTGCCAGGCCAAACCCCCTGACAGGCCCTTAGGCTACCTGGAAAAAGAAACCTGCCCAGTGGCAGAGGGAATGAGAATCTGTTCAGATAACTATGAGTTTAGAGTGTAGGAGAACACACAATGCAAAGCAAAGATAGGAAATTGAAAGAGTGGTCATGTTACATGCAAAGCAGTAGTGCCTTGTACCTTGCAGGGGAAAGGATGCTGTCGAAGCCCCTCCCTCTCCACCATCCCCCGGGTAAACAGAAGAGGCTGCCTGTCCTACTTGAGGCTTCCTACTTGAGGCTTCACCACCCAGTCCCCGGGGGCAGCCTGTCTGAAGGTTGAGAGAAATGGAAGTTTCAGCACATGTGCAACCCAGATGCACAGGCCCCTTGGGCATTGTGCATACCAGCTGGACCACACAGCCCTAGAGAGAAGGTCCATAAACCTGGCTACTAAACAGACAAAACAAGAGCCACAGTCCTAGAGCTGCCTTGAATTCTAAACAGAGTTAGTCCTGGATAAGTCTGAGAGATAACTTTGTTATTGATACACAAAGCTATGTTAAAAAGGAGAAAAAAAACACATACTGCTTGACATAGATCAAAAGAATCCTGCAGGGCATTTACAGCAACCTGCAATTATTTCTGAGTTATAGTTGATTTAGATCTGGTCCTTATACAAGTTTTCCTAAAATATATTATTTAAATACAATTTTTTTCTGTTTCTGCTGTATGATGAAAACTGCTTAACCTAAAATTCCACTTTACCAAAATAATATGCATAACATATAACGAAAGTACAAAACAGCTGAAATAAGTTTTACCTATCCACATTTTACAGACTAGTCAACCCCAGATCCCATATGTCTTTAAACTGTTACTAACAGAATAATTTTACCAATATGAATTTCACAGTGATTAATAAATAAACATTTAATTTTAAACATTTTTTTAATTGGGTTCCTGACCCCTGGTTATAAAATAACAGTATCTCCTGGGAGCCTTTTTCATGTGTGGTACTTCTTAAGAACCATTCTATATAGTGGAGAGGGAATATTAATAATATGTAATATGTCTCATTAAAATAAGGTGGGGGGTGACTTAACCCCTTCTCCGCTGCCACAGAGAAAGGGGGCTAAAACAATAAAAGCATTATACATGTAGCAGCATGTATTCAAGTCTAGGCTGGCAGAAGGTGGTTTTCAATTTAAACCAATGAAATGAAAACAGCTCTCCCACCGCTCCTCCCTGAAGTCAACTGAAAATAACAAGGAGCCCAAGAAAAATCTTCAGTGGTGCCAGAAAACACCTAAAACCCTGAACAGTTTTATATGAAGAAATCCTGAGAATATTGTCCTCCAGTCAGGGAGAAAAGGCTGGAAGAGCATTTCTGAGACAGGTGTCAGAGCGCAGGTCTCTGAGGCAGTGGAACCCACAAGGGGCAAAACAGTCCCCACCTCCTTCGGAATTGGAGACAACACCTCGGCTGCCTGGACAGCCCCTCTCACCTCTTGCCAATGTGGTAAAATTTCTCCAAGAAGCAGTCTGTCAAGGTATTTAATATCATATGAAGGCAAAACCTTGCATTACATACCACCCTGAGCTGCCAGTGTTTTATAAGCCAAAGATAAACGTACTGGATGTTACATAATATGGGTATTCATGAAAAACCAGTACAACTTCCCCTAACCTGGATTATAAATATGCCAGAGAGCAAAGTGATAAGAAAGCATTCATTGGCAATATCTTGTAATGCAGCTGTTCTGCGGGTACATTCCCTGGACCTTACCCCTACCAGACTGCGAATAGCTCCATTCAAAACAGAAATAATCAAAACACAAACAGACTCATAGAGACAGAGAACTAACTGATGGTCAGGGGGCTGGAGGCACCGTGTGAAAAAGATGAAGAGATTAAGAAGTATAAATTGGCAGTTACAAAATAGTCACAGTGCTAAAAAGTACAGTATAGGGAATATAATTGATAATATTCTAATAACTATTTATGGTGTCTGGTGGATACAAAACTTACTGGGAATGTCACTTTATAAGTTCTGTAAATGTCTAACCACTTTGCTGTACACCTGAGACTAATACAATATTTAATGTCAACTTTAATTTAAGAATTAAATAATAAAATAAAAAACTGAAATAGCCAAGAAGGAACCAGCATAAAACACAAGAAAAAAAGGAGGAAAAGGAACATGACATAAGACAGGTAGATAACAACCGCATACCATAATGATTATACCAGGAGTCAACATAGATTTTTTTAATTCAAAAGAATTTTTGTACATGCATAAACATATACTTCTCAGGGATATATATATACATATATATGTATATTTATGTGTATATATATACATATATATGCATATATATGTGTGTGTATATATATATATATATATATATAGAGAGAGAGAGAGAGAGAGAGAGAGAGAGATACAAGGGCTCAAGGAAGCAGACACAAAATTAACCAGCAGAGCTCAGGAGAAGAATGGAAAAGAAAAACACCATCACACAGATATGTCAGAAATAAAAGAATAGCAGATGTTGCTGAAAACATAATCAGAGATGTGAGATAACAGGCTTAAGAAAACTGAGCATAGTGAAATAATAGAGAAAAATAGATATGGAAGACAGACAGTAAAATTCATAACATGCCCATTTGGTATTGATGAAGAACACAGAATAAACTCAACAGAGAAAAAATTTTTAAATATAATTTTAAAAACTAAAAAGAAAGACTATCTCTATTCATTTTATACTTTCTTGACTTCTTCCTATCACATCTTGCATTTGACCAATCAAGTTTTATTTCATAGTCTTTTCCACTTTATTGTTTTCCACAATCTATTTCCACATTTTATTTATTATCTTTGAATTTTTAACATACATAGTAAAAATTTTATAATTCTAAAAATATCAGTTTCTCTTCCTCAACCAAAGATCTAAAACAATTTAACTTCTCTATAAACAGCCTCCACTCAATTTAACACACAATGCTTTTTAATTTACTTTAATCATTTTAAATCCCATCAAATTGCTTTTTAAAAAGTTATTGTTGCTGTTGCTTTTAATATGTATATATGCTTTTTTTCAAGTGCTTATGGTCCTAAACTGATCATACCTTAGACTACTAAGATTATCTTTGGTGTCATAAGATGGCGGCACTTCCATCAGCCTTTATCCGTGAGTGACCATGTGAAGCAAAGACTCGTCTGAACCTACCAACCCACAGTGACATTGAATCTGAGCAAGAAATGAACCATAGTTTTATTAAGCAACCGGCATTTCAGGAATAATTTATGTAACAACATAACATAGGCTATTACAACTAATAAATTAGACTAGCAAAACAATACAACAGAATAGAAATTTGGAATTAGACTCAAATGAATATGCAAATTTAATATATATGAAAGTGTCATTTTTAAGTCATGAGAAATGGACATGATTAATCATTAAGTGGTGAAGGAATGACAGAGACATCTGGAAGAAACTAGATTTACTTAAATTTTACTCAAAGAATTTCCAGAGAGTTCAAAGTTTTAAATATAAAAATACAAAAAGTAAAATCATAAAAATACTAGAAGACAAGGTGAATCTTTTCATTGTCACAGAATCAGGAAGTTCTTTCTAACAAGACATTAAAAGAAATAATTGAGAAATGTTACTAAACAAAATTTAAACTTTCTTCATTGGAAGTGTTCAATAAGCAAAGTCAAAAACCACTGACAATCTGAAAATATTTCCAATGTATAAAATAAATACAGGATTAGTTAATATCTTTAATATATAAAAAAGCACTTATCAATAAGCAATATCAGGAAAGGGAATAAATCAGAGAAAATTATTTAAAATAAACAGAAACTTCTTAAACTTTAACTCACATAACTCACAATTTTTATTTTTTATCCTCCCCAAAGGAAATACTTAGTGATTTTAGAAAGAGGGGAAGGGAGGGAGAAACATTGGCATGTGCCCTGACCAGGAATTCAACCTGTGACCTTTTGGTTTATAGAATGGCACTACAACCAACTGAGCCACACTGTCCAGGGCTTAACTCCGCAAATTTTAAAATGGCAATGAGAAACAATCTTCCACTTGTTGGTTTGGCAAAGAATAAACCATACTGGCAAGATACTATCAGTGGCAATATAAACTAATACAAACCTCTAAAGGAGCAATTGTCAGCATTTTATTAATAGTTTAAATGCCTATAGTTTTTGGTACAGCGATTACTATTTTTAAAAATTATTCTGCAGTTCTACTTGTGCATGTGTGCAAAGACAAACTCAGGATATAAGCTGGCAGCAATGTTATAAACACAGGAAAGCTGGAAACAACCTGTCAACATATAAATTATATCAATGGAGTTGAAAATTTTGCTTGAGGTCTGAGAAGCAATGGAGAGAGAAAAAAAGAAAAAAGAACCATAAAACTCTGTTAAGAATAATTTGGAGAGAATAAAGAAACCCAAGAATGGGTATAAAGCAGGATGTAGTGAAGAATTTGAGGGACAATTCAAGGCTCCTGGAAAATGCTGAGAAGCTAAGACCTGAGGAGAAAAAAAAAAAGTCAAGAATGACACAGAGCTCTAAGAACAATCTAATACTCAGTTTTGCATTATCCTTATCCTCCTCTGCCTTGTAGTTAGGGTAGGTGGGAGAGATTAAAGGAATAGGGACTCTGTTTCCCACTTGGACTATTTTAGGAGTTGGAAGAAAGGAGAATTACAGTTGCATAGGCACAAAGGACACATTTCCTCCTAAGTGAGAAAGTAGGACAGAATCTGACTTGGGAAAATATCAGCGCCTAGGAAGTTTTCTGCGACATAGGAGAAATGTTGGTTTTCTCTAAATTCGAGGTCAGATATCAAGCCAGTATTGAGAAAAGAGTGAGCCTCAATACTTAGAGCTCCAAGGGTACCTGGGGAGCTGTGGGATAAATATAGAAGTAGAGGGGTGCCAAAGAGATGTATTCTAGGACACATCTGCCTCAGGTACTCCACAAATGTCACAGAATTCATACAGAGAAATATGTAAAGCTCTGAGCTCAACTACTTTGCATATAACTACTCTGCATCAGCTCTTTTGCATATATGCACAGTTAAGAGGCTTAAATAGTATTCTGGGAGTTGACTGCCAGTGATTTATGATTCAGAAGAGGCTAACAGACTTTTTTTTTTTTAATCACAATACATTGTGTGTCCAGGCCTAGGATTTTAATCCCTCTTTGTTATCTCTATTTTCAGCAAAAACATCAGTGACAACAAAAACTGAATACGGAAAACTGGTCCTACAAGTTTTGTAGTAAATGATAAGTCAGAGTATCAAGTACAAATAATAATAATTTTATAATTAATTACTAACCTGAAGAACATAGAGGGCTTCAAGGTATATGGGAATAATAGAATGATTAAGTCAAACTACAATCTTTTAGAAAAGAGTATAAGTGATAGTTTTGTATTTAAAAAAAAAAAAAGCCTGTATCTTCAGAACAGTTTTTGTTTTGCCTTTTCCTAAATATATAAAATATGATAAATAGGTATGTGGATTTGTTTTTCTAAGAGCAACGATGGGTTGCATCTATTGAAGGCATAATATGGAGGTTTCTGCTGTCTCCTGAGCAATAATGCATATTTGTGAATTAAGCAACTGGTTTAGGGTACAGGCAATGGCCATTGAAGAGTTTTTTCATGTTAAAGTTAAGCAACCTTTAACGACCTCATTTGTACAATACATACAATAATCAACCGGGGTGAGTGACCCAGACCTTTGGGGAGGTGAAAAGAGTCACATGATTAGTAATTAATTTACAATTTGAGAGAGGTGTACAGAGAAATGCACACAGGTGTACAAAGTTAAATCTTTATAGCTGGAACTATATATTAATAATCTGTATACCTACCTAAAGATTTTTGCATAGCCTGTAATTTAAAAGTCACAGATACAATACAATGCCAAATCAGTCAATAAGACAAATGAGACAAAATCCAGGTAATAAATGTGAAAATATGTGAATATAGCTATTCTCAGTTTATAGATGGGATTATAGAGTAGAGCTGACCTTATAAAATATATTTGCTTTAGCATATTTAAATCTGATTTATTTTCTTAACTCTACCAAGTTAACGAGGATAATAAAAGTATTACACAATAGGCTGTGTTAAAAGATATTACCGAAAACTTGGCTGTGAGGCAAAGAGACTGCAGCGGGTGGTTTCAGTTTCTTCCTGGGCCTTGTTTAACCGGCATAGACTACTTCATTATATAAGGAATGTTCCTTTTTAAAAACTTTTTTATTTTTGACTACAGTTGACATTCAGTTTTATGTTGGCTTCAGGTATACAGCATAGTGGTTAAACATTTACAGGTAACATTCCTTTGACTTTTTTTTATAGGCTTTTTTGTATGATTTGTACATGAATTAAGATCTTAGACTCTGTGGAGTCATATGTTAACTTGCAGGGAGATATGGTGGAGTTTCAAGTAACTTTTTTCAAGTGGAAAAGAGAGCCTCAAAGAATGTTTTTCATTACCCGTGAGATGACCCTTATTCTAACATTCCTCTTAAATACCTATCCGTTAGTACCCAGTTCCTCAAAAATACTCTTTGAGCAGCTTTATAATCATGCTGATTCACTCACTAATGAGTCAATAAATCTTTAGGATGTGTTCATTAGATATTGGAATGAGAATCAAGTTTTTAGCTCCTCGAGTATCATATTTAGATAGGTAGTTACAATGGTTAAATGAAACAATATACCTAGTATGTAATAAATGCTCAATAAATATTAGACTTTATTAAGTTTCATGCCCTATATGAAAAAAGTAACATTATTTACAGAGGTAATAAATACACACACATTTGTGTATAAATGTATATCTTTGTGCATATATTAAAACATGTATAATATTAATGTATATATCTTATATATAAACCAATTACTATAAAGAACCTTATGTAATGCCTAAGGAATCTCCATATTTCTATATTCCTATGACTGAATTTAATGTTGTCTAGAAAATATTAATATTAATCACCAATAACAACATATTGAAGCCTATTTGGGGTCAGAGTCCCTGAGCTGAAAGTGCTTAAACAGACCGAATGAGAAGCAATAGCGCAGCAGGATCGCGAAGACAGCTCTGAGCGCTGTGCTGAGTCGGTGAGAGAGGCTTGCCGAGCGCTGCGTGAGAATTCTGAAACATTAGCTGTGTTGACATACCTAAATTGCAAGAGTTGCTTATTTATAAACATTCATCTCGAACAAACGTTTATTCACGTTTGGCTCTATATTATCTTTTTTTGATGGCTGCATAGTAGTTATTTGCACGACTTTATCATAAAGTAATTTAATACATTAATTAGCAAATTTCAGCTTACATTAGGTTCTTCTGCGGAGTTCAGTAATTACCTTACTGCCACCGCCTAGCTTACCCCTAGTTAGATTCAGAAGGTCTGAGGTGGGACTCAAATATCCAAATTGTTAAGAGTGTTCAGAGAAGATTCTTGTACAGAGTTAATGATTAGAACGACTTAGTTAATAACTTTCCTGCTGATGGACGTTTAGTTTCTTTCTATTTTTTGTTGTTTTTTTTAATATGCAGCATTGCAGAATTGGCATCTGAAATGAGAAAAAAACAGAACGTTAGAAAGAATCTTATTGTTCTCTATCTTTATTTCTTTCCACCATTCTTCCTTGTTTCTCCCCCAAACTCCGACCTTCCCAATTAGGCCATGGAAGGGCATAACGTAAAAGATTAGATCGATTTTTGGAGAAAATAAAGAGCTGAAGGAAGGTAGCACAAGAGAGGAGTTTAACAGCAGATACTGAGAGATACTGGCAAAAGGAAAGAAACTAATATTGTCAAAAAAGCAAAGAATTCATTTATTCAACTACTATATTTAATTAGAAAGATGCAAAATTATTATAGTAATGTTGGAGAAAGGGCATTCTCATGTCTTGGAATAAATGACTGAAAAAGGATGCGACCAGGCTTGTCATCCTAGATAGCCTCATTTCATCGGGGTGTCTACCTACATATTTAATTTTCACAACTGCTGCATGTGCACACCATAAAAGTAAACGAGGCAAGCACTAGATTCTAGTTCCCTCTCTTTCATTCTCTTGCTGTGTGATTTTGACAAAGACAGTCTTTCATGCATTAGTTTCATTGTCTGTAAAATGTGTAAACTAGATTACATTAACCTACAGCCACTTTAGCCTCTAATATTTGTTAATTCCGTGAGAGCAATTTATTTCATTTTATAATTAACCCCATTTCAGAAAAAGAGCCTTGTCTTTATTCTAGTTTTAAGCCCCTAGGAACTGGGATATGTGACTATGAGCATTCTACTGCCTGTAAATATACATCCTTTATAACCTTTCTTGTCCAAGGTGCACCAGATACCATATGTTCGTTTGAAACACAGAAGGGCAAAGAGAACTCATCAATTATAGGAAGGTTTTAATACTTTTATGGAAACCAGTTAACAAGAACTAATAAGGAGGGAAATAATGTCTCTAGGATATCAACAACTTAAAATAAATTCTAGGCAAATAAAAAATGTAGGCTCAAACTCAAAGAGTAATCAGCAACAACTCAGGGACTTCTCATCTTTCAGGAGTAAGAAATGTGTGAATGGGAACTGCTTTTCTGATTAAAACAATTGCCTACTCAGAATAAAACCAAACTACATAAGCATAAAATGAGGAAAGCCTCCTCAGGCTGAAATAACCAGCAAGTAAGTGACAAATATCAGTGAACCATGAGCTGCTATAAGTAAGTAAAGCCAGTGACCACACAACATCAGAGCGGAGCTTCCTGCCTATTAAGTGACCTAGTGTCTCACCATGACTCCCCATATAGGGGGTTAAATGGTAGCCCCCCGAAGATATGCCTACCCGGATTCTATAAATGTAACTTTATTTGCAAAATAGGTCTTTGGAAATATAATCTGCATAGCCCTAAATCCAATGACAGGCAGGCTGATAATCGAAGAGATGTGAAGACAGAGGCAGAGATTGAGTGGTGCCCATAAGCCAAGGAGTGCCAGCAGCCACCAAGAGTGGAATATCCATGGAATGTACACTCCAGGAGAGCCACATGGAGAGCTAACACATTTGACACCTTGACTTTGGACTTCTGGATTTCTGGCCTCCAGAACTGTGAGAGACTACCTTTGCTTTGTTTTTGTTTTTTTTTAAACCATTCAGTTGGTGGTAATGTGTCATGGCAGCCCTACGAAACAAATACACTCCTTTCAAAATATAGTTTCCAAAAATACTGATCTGTTCAGAGTTGCCTAAACACACTGTACACAAGCACACATAATATAATCTCCAGATTCTTTAGGAATTAGATGATCTTGGCCTAAACCCCGCTTCCATGACCTGTAACAGTCAACCCCCACCCCATTCATCCTGTGAGTTCCCACGCAGCTTCCCCATGGTTGGGGCTGCCCCATGGGGTTGCGCAGGCTGTGCACTGCAGAGGTCCAGCCAGGGCGGTGAGTGGCGTTGCAACCCACCAGTGCTCTGCTCTGTCCTCTAAACTATTCGCCTGCTGTGGGGAAATCAAGAGGAGATCCCCAATTGCCTTGCAGATGCAATGCCTGTCTTTTACACAAAGCATCCATCCATTCCCAAAGTGGTATCTTTTAAAGATTCGTAGAAAAATGATGTAACATCAGCAGTGGTCCTGATGGTTCTTTGTGTCTCTCCTCTTGCCCTTGGTCCCATTGTTTCAGCTCTTCCCTAAGACTGGAATTCACAAATAATTTCCAAACATCAAGCATCTCTTGAGTCTAGTAAGATCACTAAAGGTTAGGGGTTGCACCGAGGAAAGATTACATACCATACCACACAGTTGCACCAACAGTTTTTCCCTCATGGTCCCCTCTCCTTCCCCAAATTCCAAAATCATTATGCACCACTCTACTGCTGATGGAAGCCATTCCACTAACCCTCTCTGTGTACTGTAGTCTGGAGACTAAAGTTTTCTTCATCTTTCTTCACTATTTTAAGCCTCCGAGCCTTTGAACATGCTGGCCCCTATGCAGAAAATCACTGTCCTCCCCTCGTCTACCTGGCAAACTCTTAGTTATATTTCAAACCTTAATTTCAAAATGAAAGAAATAGGATTATTTAAAAGTAAAAACTACAGAGTGGTCTTCCAAATGCCTTAGTCAGCATCTGTCTCCTACACATTAGTCTCTGTTCCCTTCTGCCCCTCCAACGTGATGACAGCTGTTTGAGAGCAGAGTGCTGACTGGTTGTCCTCGCCTCCCTGCATTCATTAATAGCTTATGCTCAGGTGTTTGTTTCTTAAGCATTTTTCTCATGACCAAATGTCCTGCCATTTAAAAAAGAAAAAGAAATGACATTAGAAGTCTGACCAGTTCTGCTGGCCATCACTTCTGATGATGTAGTCATAGGCTATAGGATACACTTTTTGTTATCACCATTGGATTTCTGCAATAGTTTATATTTGCCATTGATTTTTACACCTCTATTGGTACATCTTTCCTTTCCCTTCCCTTTTGCTCTCCTCACACAGTATCTTTCAGGAAGGTCACTTTCATTTGTTTCTTCTTGATTCCCTTTGTTGTGCTCACATTTACAGTCATTGCTTATTTTGAAGGGCTTTTGGTGATGTTGTGTTCCATCTGAATTTAATTTCTTTTTCTATTTTTGGTTCCTTTCCAAGTCCAAATTAACAGTGTTACTAAACAAGGAAAAATGTGTTAATGAAACCATTTTATCATGACATACTCAAAATGCAGTTATTTTCTTGCAGGGTATATTAGATTATGACCAATGAGCTTAACCCAGCAAACGTATGAAAAGAAACTTTTCTTTTATTTCCTCCGTGTAGGCTCCAACACTTGACTAACAAAAAAGTACCTTTTTCCCATGCATGTTTAGTTCTCACCAGCTTCTTTCAAAATTGATATTGTTAGTTCAATAAGAAAATTATAAGTTAAATGAAAATGTTACTTTCTAATTTTCAGTTTATTTCTAAGCATGGGTCTTAAGTGCTTTGGCTTCATGTCCCAGAAGGAGAAACTGAGTTTTGCGGAGGCAGAAGGACCTGCCCGAAGTCGTCCACTTAGAGCACAGTGAACACCGCAAGCAGTCCTGTTCTCGCAGGGTTTGGCACCCCACTTTCCTGGACTTGGGCCCCTTTTGTAGTCTGTTTGAGAGAGGCCCTTTCTAATTAATATTTATAAAGGACACCTCAAAGTTAGGAGTTTAACTTATTTTCATAAGGGTAAAACTTAAGTGTTGCTTTTTAAACAGGGATCCCCAAATCAAATACGTATGGCAGCTAGACAGATAAATGAGGAAAGGGGTGTAAAACAGAAGAAAAGCAAAATAACCACTGATAATTTCAAATAAATTGGTGGCTTGAAGGACTGTTGGCTTTGTGTTGCCAGATACCCTGGTATTTTCCCAAAAAGCCAGAAATTCAAGTTTTCATTTAAAATTTACCACTTATTAAATGTTGGCAACTAAATCAGGTCTCTTTTTTTTTACTATGCAAACTAAATGTGTCTAGGTGGCCCACAAACTGCCATCCAGTGAGGGACTCTGGTATAGGCAGATGTGGGCCTATAAATCACATGTCCAATATGGTAGCCATTAGCCACATGCAACTAAAAATTTTTAAGTCCATTCTTCAGTGTGGCACTAGCAACATTTCTGGTGCTCAGTAGCGACTGACCTGTGGCTACTGTAAAGTACAGTGCATTGCATTTCCGTCACTGCAGAAAGTTCTATCGGACAGCACTGAGCTAGAACAACAGGAAAATCTGGGCTGTTTTTCTGTTCTCTGTCATGATCCACCAACTGGTACTGAAATGCTGAAGTTACTGCTCCCCTAGGCCCATTCCTGCCACTTGCCTTCCACCTAACAGCCATGACTTGCACAGGTTGCACGGGTGCTACCCACCTGGCTGGCCTTGACTGGCACCAAGAGCATGCCGGGGCAGCCAGGGGGTAGCCAAAGCACCCCTGTAGCCTCTCCCACATCCTGGCTCTGGGCTGCACATCAGACCACCATCCTCCCCTTGCCGCAGAGACCAGGGCTTCATAGCCTCTTTACTCACTCTCCAAAAGTTATTTGCAGGTCATTCAACTACAGCAAAGTGTAAATAATACATATTTACCAGAAGCCTCTACCCTTCCCTTGGATCTTTACGTTCAATGTATAAAATTCTAAGAGTCAAATGTCAAGCCTGGAGGAGATGGTGAGGCAGGGTTTTTCATTCTCATCAGAAAAGACTATGATCATCTCCCTGGAGCATCCGAAACCCCACCATACAGGTGACCAGCTCTTTCCCCATGTTTTCAGGCAGGCCCTACTCGGGATCTGCGTTGGTGGTTTCAAAACCAGTTTGCTCCTAGGAATTACCTGTGCATAATTGCCAGCTTTAGCAAGTTTCTATATAAGATTCCCTGTTAAATTTGAGTTTCAATTCAGAATGAATTATTTTTTAGTATAAGATTGTCCCCTGCGCCATGCCATAAGCATTTTATCTGGAAATCCTATACCTGTGACTGACCTTCTTATAAAATTTCTATTTTTCTGGCCCCAATACTCATTCAGATGGTTTTAGGAACCATTAATCACATTTAATTTACCCCTCTCTAGGTAGCGTTTCATTTCTTAGCCAAATCGCTGCCACCTTTGGATCTGTCTTTTTCAACAGAACCACAGTCTCCCACAGTGAACTGTTAATCTAGAGGGGACCGTCGCCTTCGTCAGGCGATTTGACCTACACAGCAACCCTGTAAAGTGAGAAACGCAGAGTCTCTCCATTTTGTCAATGAGAAAACGGAACTCAGAAACGTAAATAAATTTCCCAGACAAAACTGCTAGTAAATGGCAAGTCTAGGACCCAAACTCAGGTCTCCTGGGTCCCAATTTCAGTGCTCATTCAACTCTTCAGTGCTGTGAGTAAAAATGGAGGGGGTAACATAAGTAAGAGAGAGAAAATTTGAGACAGAGTTTCTGAGATTTTTTTTTTATCAAAAACATGGCTAACTAAGCAATTACCACTCTATTGGCTCCAGCTCTCTTAACCACCAGTCACTATGAAGCTGAAGGGGCACCTATTACCTCGGCATACAGAGTTCAGAAGGTCCCCAGTCTCCAGGAATCTGAGTCTGACAGACAGGGTTCAGAACTGAGTAACCCAATCAGAATGGTCTAGAAGTCGACTTTGGGACTGTAGTGAGAGTGATGACAAGGAATGCCTGAAAGAAAGTTTTATGTTCGAAACTGTTGTTAAACTGAGTAACGAGATGCTATACCTGTAATTTACTTCAACTGCCTAGTTCATACCCTGGAATTTCCTGACAGTAACATAATGAGTAGCTCTTACCTGATCTGCTAGTGAACAGGGTCAGAGAAGGGTTACCACTGGAGAAGAGGAGGAATTAGAGAGAAAACGTAAACCCAGACTCTTAGGCTCCAGGGCAGAAAGGACCACCCTGCCCCAACTGAATGCCAGGAGGTGATGGCAGAAGCTGAGCTGCCTCCAGAACTCATCTCTTTAAGCTCTTTGCTGTTGAGAGTGATTCTTGAAGGCACCCAAGTCATCACGCATCCACAGTTACATAGAATGTTAGCATGCTACCAGAAGAGATCATTCACTTCTTTTTTTAAAAGCACATTTTATTGATTATGCTATTACAGTTGTCTCATTTTTTCTCCCCTTTATCTCCCGCTACCCTGAAGCCCCTCTCACCAGCATTCCCCCCTTAGTTCATATCCATGGGTCCTACATATAAGTTCTTTGGCTTCTCCATTTCCTATACTATTCTTAACCTTCCCCTGTCTATTTCGTATTGATTTGCTTCTAAGAAATACGACTACTAACATAAATTTCCAAAAGAACTGGAGAAGATGTAGGACCACCTACCTCATTTAGTGCATCTCATGTTTAATCTTTCTATGGCCTGTTAATACACCGACTTTTACAATATCCCTGAATACTTATACTTGACGGAGAGTACCCAGTACAGACACTTAAGTCATTCTCAATGAACATGTGATGCATGAGATGAGAGCATATGTTCAGCCCCATGCTGTAACTCAATATTCTTAATAACTAAACAATCCATCCTTCTTGGGCTGTATCAGAGTAAATTAATTCTTTTTATAGACATTTAACCCTCATTAGAAGAGCTCAGATATAGAATCATTTTGGAGATGACTTTCTCTGTTAACCTCCAAAACACTTGAAGACTGTTCCTGGATAATCTATATTATTATTATATTGCATAGCAGACTGTAAACATTGATTTGCTGTCAGCTTTTTTATTTACCGCTTCTGGTAATGAGATTAAGAATTTGTAAGCATACCAATAGTTTGAGGCATAAGAAACCTAAAGCATTACTTTCCATATTTAACCAGAGAAAAGAACCTTAAAAATTATTTTCTCAAGAAAAATTTCTTTGACTGAGGGTTAAAACATCAGGCTCTTGCCTTTAGAAGACATCAGAGTTGGTATAAATAGAGTCTGTGAGCTTACGTGCTGGCTGATTTAACATAGTTACCTATGTGAGAATATAAGGGTTAGAGAGGAGAGGGCCTCACAAGTTATTTCCAGGCTCATTTCCAGATCCATGTTGTAGCTGCAAATATACACTCACCAAAAACAAACAAACAAACAAAAAATTTAAACAGCAAATATGTGTTCCTGCCCCTAAATCAGCATAAACTGGAGTTGGAAGAAAATAGGAAGCATCTCATCAGAGGAAAATTTCTTCCTAGATTCATCCTGGTGTTGTAACAATGATAATAACTGGTACTGATGACTGGTCAGAATTGCTGGGTAACAAGGAGCATGTGCACAGGCGAGTGAGAGGTCAGACCTCTGGAGAAAGCAGTGACCTGGGGAGAGAGAGAGATTTCCTTGGGAAAAACATTGTTTACAGAGGGAATTGTTTAAACTTCAACTTTAAAGTTTAAAGGAGATTTTTTAAAAATCCAGTTTAATATCATTTTCTCCGCCTTCCCCAGCAAAATTAAGTACAGCCTCTAGAACATTTTAAGAGATGACTCAAGTAGAGCTACTGCTGTTACTAGTATAATATCATGAGGTGACTTACAGAAGCAAACCAGAACCTCGTTCAAATACTTTGATAGAGATCCTCCAATACTACCTAGGTAAGAGAGTGAACTGTTACCACCTCTGTGGTATGAATTTGATATGAAGGTTACATTTCATGTGTTAACTTGGCTAAGCTCAGGTGCCCAGTTATCTGGTTAAACACTAGTCTAGATGTTGTGAAGGCATTTGGTAGATTATATTTAACATCTACAATCAGTTGACTTTAAGTAAAGAAGATTACTGTTGACAGTGTGGGTGGAGCTGCTCCAGCCAGCTGATGACCTTCTGAGCAAAAACTGATGTTTCCCAGAGTAAAAGGAATTCCACTTCAAGGCTGAACGTAGACATCCTTTCTGGCAAGTGAAGTCATTAAGATGGTAACATAGGTCATTCCTGACTTCAGTCCTCTTCACAAGAAGGTGAACTAGCCAACTACCCATAGACAAGATACCATGATGAAAATCCCATAACCCAGGAGTAAGGTCGAAGCAGCACCATGGAGCACAGAGACCAGGACCCACCATATCGGAAGGGTAAGAAGAGTGGTTTCTCTTTGAACACATCACCCCTCTCCGAGGCCAATACAGAGCTACACCAGGAGGACCCTCTCCTCAGTCTATGGGTTCTCCAGTGGGAAAAGAAAGCCCACGGTGGACAGCATCGCCAGACGCTTCCCAGGAGGCCCACTTGGATCTCGCCTTACAGAGATCTCTGGGGAAATCTGTGGGGCTCAACCCCTGGGGATCAGATGGACACAGAGAAGGGGGCAGGGCTTACAGCAGCGAGGGCTCAGGTCAGGGCAGGCAGCATTCTGGTTTGCAGAGGCGCCTGAGCAGAGATCCCAGCGAGTGGCTCCGCTCATATATGAAGTGGGGGGCTGGGAGGTGGGAAGGGTCAGGAGGGACACACCTAAGCCATTCAAAACAGGACTGCAGGCAGGAGTAGGGCAGTGGGAAACAATTTGGAGTTGATAGAGTGGAGGAGGAGGAGGAGAGAGGAAGCAAGTGTCTCCTTGGCTCAGGCAGGAAAATCTGGCAACTGTTGACTAAATTAAAAGGGAAAGCATGAATGAACTAGCCACATGCATTTTTTTAAATCCTTCCTGAGTTTCCAGCCTACCAGCTTGCTCTACAAATTTCAGACACAAGACTGCAAACACCAACTCCTTCTTGAGTTCCAGCCTGCAGGCTTGCCTTAAGGATGTCAAGCTTCCCTGCCCCCACATTACATGAAGCAATTCCCTGTTTTTAACCTATAGATGTACTCAATTCTTGAGTGAAATGATGCATGTACAAGGTTCTGTAGTTCCGCAGAAACAACTGAATGCCCTTTACTAAAGTTAGTTGAAAAACTATGGTATACCATAATTTTCTAGCTGTACCATAGCTAGAATAATTTGCAGCTATAAACAAGAAAGCTCTCTATATTCTCATGTTGTATTTTATCCAAACAATAGTGAGTAAAAAAAAAAGTAAGATACAAAATAGGGTATGTGGTTGCTACCATCTATATAGTGGAAGGAGTAGGATAACACACATAGTCTCTTGAAGGATATAAAAGGAATTTGTAATATTGGTTGTTTCTGGGGAATAGAGAACATCTTTTTGTAACTTTGAAATTTGGTACCATATATCATGAAAACAAATCAATTTGAAGTGAAATAAAAAAAGCACAACACATAACGTTGTTAAAGACGGGATGCAGAATCGTGGGTGGCGGCAGAGTTGCTCACGGGCTTGTGATTTTTCTGCCCTCTAGAGGCTGCTTTGAGAAAAACTTGACATGACCATTACTGTGAACTTACCAGTCCTCCAATTACTAGATGAGACACACAGGCCTGAAATGGCTGATCACAGGACGGTTTCCTCTGGGCGATGCTCATTCATGTCAGCTGGCAACAGTAGTTCCTGTAATATTGGCGGTAAAAGCTATTATAATAGGAAGAATCGGAACTTGAATGAAACGCAGCTCTACTGAAATCTCTAAGATAAACAGAATTACATATGTTAAAACAGAATTGAGAGTAGGTCTTCCGTCACTAGTGAAATAACTGATACTTCTTCATTACTCAGTTTTGGCCAAAAATAAAAAACTAGAAAATAAAATTGTAGAATGATCATTCATTTACAAGTGTAGCTGGTGACATATAAAAGAATTACATAATAATCGTGATGTTGAATTTTAAACCCTGGCACACTCGAAATGTACAGAAAGGACTTTGTAACCAGGACTTGCAGCTAAATAATGAAATATGGAAAATAAACGATTTTAAAACACTTTAATATTTTGAAATTTAACGATATAACAAACATATTTATATATGATATATATTATATATTGATAATATTATATTTAACGATATAACAAACATATTTTTGCCATCACATTGTTAAAATTTTTCATATTTACTTGCAACTAATTTCTTTAAAAATAAACTAAGATGTATTTTTTTTCTGAATAGAGAGTGATAACATACTCCATATTGGTAATTTCAAAGATATGAAAAACTTAACAATATTAATAGCATTAAATAATATGAACTTGGTGAAAATAAATTTATTGTTTTGTAATAAAAAGCTTTAAGTAAATACAAATATTGATTACCTCTCACAATCTTCTCTAAAAGGTTACCAATTCTGTTTATTTAATCCTGTTTTAATTCACGTAAATTCTTTGCAAATTATTACATAAGGACTTATTTCAGTAAGCATTTAAAGGAGGAAGAAGTGACCTATTTTATGTCCCTTGTAACAGTCATCATCGAACAGTATTAAGTAACCAGGGAGCAGATAGCTTGGTTTAGGTGCTTTGTAAATCCAGTTAAAGACACATCCTTTGATTTTCCAGAACACAAACACTCACAGGTACTTCTCTCTATCTTATCACTTCGTGCTGCAGATCTCAAGGTTCTTTCCCAGACACTGCGTCCTCTACATCTCTCTGGTTCTGTGCATTCTCTTGGTTTAGTTGTTACCTGTATGCAGGTGACACCTGGATCACTGTTTCCAGCCCTGTACTCTCTGCTGATCTCCAGGATCGCTGGATCTTCCCACAGGAATGTTCCCTAGGTGCGTCAAACTCAACGTGTCTAAAAGTGAATTTACCATTGTTCCTCCGAACTGCTCCTTCATCAGCATTCATTATCACCTGGTTAGTCAACCAGGAGCCAGGAAGCATCCTGTGCTATTCTCCCCTCCTTGCCTTCATATCAAATTTTTCAAGAGGGGTCAATTTACCATCAAGTATTGTCAAATTCTGCCCTCTATCGGCCGTGAACATCGCTTACCTGCATTGTTTCAATCACTTCTTAACTAGTTTTCTTCCTGTCTCCAGTTTTGCCTCTTTGCATTCAGTTACAATGCCAACAGAATCATGGGGACAAAATTCACTTCTGGACAGAAACTATCACTTGAGGTCACACAACTTGGTCTCTGAAGAAAGCCTGAAACTAAATAACCCGACTATATCCCCTGGTTAATTAAACATATTTTTTAACATATGGAGAAATCTGTAATATATAGATAAAAGTTTGTAAGGCAGTTTTTGTCTTACAAATACCTGAGAATACAAACATCACTTACCTGGCTGGACACAGGCACCCGGTTCAGGTTTTCGCCTCCAATGACAATGGTGCCCCCTAGCGTCGACAACAGAGCGGTTCTGACTGGACGTCTCCTCCCGTTTGTATTGGAAGCGCTGGTGATTTTAGTCCCTCCAACTACTTGCTTTCCCATCTTCACTTTCATTTCTTTACACCCTATTTAACTTCCCGGGGCTTTCTGTGATGCCACAAGAATCCTAGAAACCCCATTTTTTTTCTGCTGCTGCTGCTGCTGCTGCTGCTGCTGTTGCCAAGACCTCGCAAAGCGGCCTAACCGGAGTGTGCTGAATGGGAACTGGAGATGTGAGTTGACCCCACTCAGTGGATCCAGAAATAATTTCCTCATGGAAAGAATTGCTATCATTCTGTGACACCAGTGTCATGTACTATTATTAGTACCATCATTAAGTACAGAGGTGCTAAATGGGGTCATTCTGGAAAGTTAAACCACTACACAAGCACTTTGGCTGTTTGGAAAATGCATTCTGAACTGACGTACAAAGGAACATTTGGAGCATAATCAACTGATATTCGAGCCCAAATAAATGAATCTTAGAATCACGTTAATGCTTAAAAATCCATTTGAGGTACTGCACATGAAATATAACATCCATCTTCACTAATTACATGTATTTTCATATGTTTTCTCTAGTCCTCCAGAGCAATTAGCCTGAGTTGTTTACAAAAGTGGCTGTGTTTCTGTAACGGGGTGTCCACTGAGGTCAGACTTAGAATATTTTTTGGAGTTGGGTAGATGAAACTGCCCATCAGAAGTCATTTTCTAATGTTATTTCTCCTACTCCTTTGCTCTAGCCTGACTGTATTTCTTGAAAACACCAGTCATGCCCACATTTTTGTGTTCCTGTTGTCTAAATTACACTTCCCAAGATTTCTTGCCTGGCTCTCCCCACAGCTGCATTTTGTCCTCTTTTCAAAGACACCATAGCTGAGTACCCAACTTAAAATCGCCTCCCATTGAACCCCCTTACTCTGCTTTATTTTTCTTTAAAATGCATATGTACCTTAAATAGATACAGGGTCCAGCACAAATAATGCCCCTTTTTTATTACAAATTCTTTTATTACAAAATCATAAGCATGTAATTCTGTAACATAACATCATCACATTCAAGCACACTGTATGACATTTTAGGTGAAATGTTCAAATTAAAACTATAAATTATTACACCCATATTATTACCCTACCAACCACACCCAAGCAGGAGTTACTTCTGCTGGACTCTGTATTTAATTATTCATACAATTGTCCATTTTCTGCTCCAAGTAGAATGTAAGGCTGATAAGGGCAGGGAATTTGTCCCTTATCCTCACTGCTGAAACCCCAAGTGCCCAGCATAGCACATAATAGATACGCAATAAATGTGTTATTTTAAGGAATGAACAAATTAATTTGGCATTCTTAATATTGTGTCTTCTCTCTTTTCTTGGTCAGATTTGTTAGACTCTCAAATTGATCTCTTCTAAGTACAGTGACACAAAGAATGGTGCAGTGATTAGAACAGACTCGTGAGTCTCGTGGTCTTTCTGGCCCCAGCACGTACTAGCTTTATACCTCAAACAAATTATCTGGCCTCTCAAAGTCTCCATTCCCCATTTATAATATCAAGGTAACAAAACAGTTTTCCTCATAGGGCATGGTGATAATGAAATGAGTTAATGTATATAAAGCTGTTAGTATGGTACATATATTTTGTTTAAATATTATTAAACCCATGGTTTCATAGTTCTAGAATGCCTGTGTGCATGCAGACATGCACAGAGCTTTACTTCCTAATTAATAACCTTATCTCTTTAAATGTGCTTTCTAGTGTTATGGAGTTATTCATTTTCTACCTTTTAAAATTGGTTCACTAGTGGCCATTTGCTCTAATTTTCTAGCTTCAGCTCTCTGATTGCTAGCCCTGCTCAAATAGCTCATTCTTTTCCATGTATTGCCATTATAATAAGTAAACAGTTAAGTGTTTCCCAAGTGTAGCTGGTGAAGTATCAGGTGCTTGGTGTAAAAGCAACAACAACAACAGTAACAAAAACCCTCCGATTCCTAGAACTTCACTAATGATCAGGATCCCCCGGGGATGGAGCCAAGGAACATGTATTTTAAATAATTTCTCCAGATGATTCTATGTGCTGCGGAGTATGAGACTCCCCAGAAGAGTTCCATGGGTATTGGCATGGGTTGGCCCAGAGTCACGGAGATCAGAGACAGGTGTCTCCTGCACCCAGCCCTGCTCCCTCCTCTCCTCACTCCCTCCCCTGCAGAACACTCTGTGCTGTGTGTACTGCGTGGGGCCAGGGGACAGCCCCACACACGCTTCCTAATGTTTTGGCCTGAAGTCTTTGGGCATTTCTTTCCAACTGTCCCCTTAATTTAAAGGAGAAAAACAATGGCCCTGCTTAGCTGAGGAGCCCTTTGTAGTTCCAACAAACTTCCTTTCCAAATCTTTTCACAATGTGTAGGTATAGCCAATCGTCATGTTGTACACATTAGAATATATTACAGTTTTATTTGTCAATTAACTTCAATAAAACTGAGGGAAAAAATGACCCTCCAGCTTTGCCACTCTTGGCAATCTTCCATGAAGAAAACTTCAGGAGATTTCCTATGTTTGCCAAAACCTATCCATGCACCCAGCACTTGTCCCCTAAAAGCTGAAACTGCAGAGTGACTCCCACACTCAGTGCCTAGCTCACAGCAATGTACCCCTGGAGTCTCTTTTCACTTTAGTCCAGAATGTGCTTCATCTGGAAGATTCTCTTCGTGTTTTGTCATCTGCACTTGAGGATTTCGTTAGCTGCAGCCCTGGTATCATTTTCTGCTCTGTTATTGCTTCTTTGGGGGATTTTCGGTGGCCATGGGAAGATGTTTGTTTGATCATCTGTTAACACTGTTATTTTTACCAAGTTTTTAGAAGATAAGTCTCCTTATGGAATAGTTGCTAATGATTCATTCTCACCTCACAGAACTCGTTAATGGCTGGGAACAGGAAAGATATGTCCAGGCTCCACTTCGATAAACCTTAAGAATTCTGTAAAGAATTGCTGCTGTGTAGAAGGCTTTGAGAGGCCTCGGGTCAGAAGGCATGATGCAGACCACTGGCAGGTGGTTCAAGCCTGGGAAAGGTTTACATCCCCGAACCTGGAACTCAGACCGAAGGACATATGCCTGTAGAGACTGTCTGGGAGCAGGTCATGTTAGTAAAACACCATGGAACAGGTGGATTGGAAACTGGTAGTGAATTTGGCCCTAAAAGAGGGTCTTAGACTCTTGCCATTATTGATATCAAATAGTCCTGTTCATAACATCATTGCTAAAAATAGCCCTTTTGGTATCTTTTTCTATTTTGTTTATAAGTAGGTTCAGGATTTTTCAGAAGGTGAGATCTAAGGCAGCACATAGGAGGGCCATGTCCTCTTACCAAAGGCTGGCCCAGAAAGACAGACCACTGAGCTCATTTATGGGTACAGCTGGATACAATCGGAAGTAGATAGGCCAGGCATTAAGGGCCCAAGCTGTCAGGACATGCTAACCTTCCAATCCTTTAAAAATAGGAACTATAATCCAGTCCCTCATTTACTTATCAAATGTGGCATTGGACCTCAGGGTCAAACTGCTGTTTTATTCTCAAGTTCCTTCTTCCGTCTAATTTTTAGAGCTGACTGATGACCAAAGAAAGTCTCATTACCAAGGGAAATCTGTTGATAGAGCTCCAGGCCCCCGAGTGGGATTTCCCGGGTACCCAGAACAGGGTAGGCTAATAATTCTGCCTCTTAGTCGCAAACACATTTAATCCAAGATTTTTTCGAATTCATTTACTTAAGAAATTAGATCATTCATTACATTTGGTGGACAAAGACAGCCAGCTGCTCAAGTGACATCCCAAATTTTCTTACAAACTGCATAAACACTAATTCATTTGTTTGTTGATGTGATTATGGAATTAGCAAAATGGCCTGATCCTTAGCATGAAAAATTAAGATCCAAATTATTTCATTATGACTTATTGCTGTTACAAGTTAAATGGAGAATCTACTGATCACACACTAAACAAAATTATGGTTAAAAATAAAGTCCATTTGACGATAGTTTGAAACCCCTAACTGCGGGTTGCAGTCTCCACGTGGTTCTCACTCTTTCTCTCTGACACGGAGCCCGCGTCCTGCTTAAACAGTGCGGTCCTACTGGGCCTGTCTTCTCAACTTGCCTCCCCCCAGTATAGGAATCTGATGTTTAATAGGGTCATTTTTCACTAAGACCTTATATTGTAAACATTTCCACTACCTGCAACAGCTTTTCAAGAGCTTAGGAAATTGCTAAAGAGAGTTTAAGTTTATTATCTTGCCATCATTTAAATTTAAAGATTAATTTGCAGGAATGACACCTTTTACTCAGAAGTATACCTGTGTGCAGTTGGGGCAATAGGAACGCTTATATTCTTTCTTTTTTGCCTTCTATTTTATTTTTCAATTACAGTTTACATTTAGTATTATTTTTATTAGTTTCAGGTGTACAACGCAGTGGCTAGACAATCGCATACTTTACGAAGTGTTCTCCCCAATGTTTCCAGTAGCTACCTGGCACCATACTTAGTTATTAAAATATCATTGACTACCTTTGCTATGCCGTACTTTACTCTCCTCTGGCCCGCATAAGCCTGTTCTCTGCATCTATGTGTCTGTTTCTGTTTTGTTTTGAGAATGCTTGTTTTCATGCTGCTCTTTATTTCCATAAAGAGAAGGGAAAAGTACTGAAGAACATTGCAAGCCTCTCCTCCCTGCCTCTCCTCCCTGCTTGCCTTGAAACAAGGAAAGGCCTTGTTTGAGATAATGTCAGCAGAAAACAGGCTCGCAAGCGGTTCTGTCTGTCTTCCTTCAGGCTCTCCATCTCTTCTTCAGTGCACCTGTGAACAAGAAACAGCCAGCAGTGCCGGTCCGGGGGAGGAGCCTCGGCTGCAGTGGGGAGCCTGGGCCCCGCAGCTCCTCGAGCGCTCAGGTCTCCAGGCCTGGCCTTTTCTGTCTCTCTGGAGAGATGAACGCCCTACCGTTAATCAAGAGAGTGAATGAAAAAGCTCTAGAGTTGGGGTCAGACAGGCATGTTGGAAGTTCTCCTCCAACTCAGCATACCAGATAATCGTTGGGGATAATTTTTTATATTGTTCTATAAGCCTTAATTAATTCCTGTGTCAGTTTTTTTCAAATTGACTAGAAGGCCAGAAGAGGAATGATTATATTCTTGAGTTGGTGCACCCCCACTCACCACCCCCACCACCTGATTTGCCAAATCCACCTCTCCTGTTATTCGGGGGTGTTTTCCTGTGGGTCTCACCCCCCGGGCCGGCCAGACCAGCTGCCCCTTGCTCAGTGCCCACCCCTGCAGCAGCAGCCCGCCGAGTCTGCTGCCCGCCTTTCCTTCTCGCGGAATAGGAAGTTTGTCCTATTCCATGCAAACCTCCTTTGGGACACGCTGTCTTATGTCTCCTGGGTAGCGGCCCCCGCGGCCCTCCTTCACTCCCTTTAACGCACGGAACTTCCCCAGCTCGCGCGGTTCCTGCATTTTTCTCCCTCTGGTGCACAGATTTCCCTTGTTTCCCTCTGCAGAGCTTTCTCGACCTGTCCTCGCGTTATTGTCTTCCTGGTCTGCATTCTCAGCCAGATTTCGTCACTACTTTACTTCCTCTTGGCAGAGTCACCTGTTGAGAATAAAATAGGTGGAATCTAGCAGTCTTTTTTGCTGCTTCAGACTGTATGATTGAAGCACGTTTTATCAGTTTCCCAGCTCGCCCCACGTTTGCTGCCACAACAGAAATTCTGTCAGGGCGTGGTTGAGGAGAGCAAACACTCTGTGCTCCCACAATTAACACCTATGATAGAGCTTTTCATACCACAGTTCAGTTTTGCAAATACAGCGTAAATTCCATGTAGGTTTACAGTTATTCAATAACACAGTAACTAACTGTATTATTGAATAACTGGAAACTAATACAATAATTAATAAATAATACAGGAATAAACTCTGTTTCGCACACTCACAACAGCGAACCTACTTTTGCCCCACCCTGTATTTGACTTAAGGAGGTTAATCACTCCTTAGCTAAGTTATAAGAAAAGGAATGTCCATGAGCAATAGCTGGTCCTCTGGTTCCTATTAGAAGTTTCTTAAGAGCCTACGGGGGGGAGGCACTGGAAATAGGGACTGAATAGCAAAGCTGGCAGAATTTTGATGTACGAAGAAACATATTTTTAAGGAAGTTATTATTTAACTATGTGAGCGTAAGTACTAGATAACAGATAATACTAGATAACAGTTTTTATGTGATTTGTTCCCGTATACATTTCATTTATCATTATATTATTTGTTTATAAATAAATAGTTTAACTTACATTGATCTAAAATCCTTAATTAAAACCAACTGGTTATCAAAAATCAGACTGCATTATATTTATAACCTAAGAAAAGTCAGAGAAATAATAAAAATAAAATCAAAAATTACAAATGGCATTTATATCCATGATTTTATTAATTTTATTCTTTAATGTTTAAAATAATTAGTTAAAATAATAAAAACTCAACACAGATGAGGATAATAAACACATCATTAGTGGTGAGCTTCATGGCAGCTGATTTTTAAGAGAAATGGTCTACTCTGTCTTTATCCCCCATTCAGAGGGTCCTGGGAGTTGCCCAAATGCTAGTCATGGCTCTCATAGAAACAGGAAATTCAACCTCATGGCAGTGTCTATTCCAGAAAATTTATCAGGTAGTTCAAAACAATAACCATTAAATTTTTGAGACACTTCATGTAACTTCTCTCCAGTACATTTCCATGAATCTCATTTTCACTGTATCATAGTCAATGACTGTTGTTTGAAAAACACAACAGAACATTTCAAGGTATCTGCCACTTCCACCCCTCCAGGGACGCCCCGACCCCACCACCAGTTTTATCTGTTCTTGTACTATCACTCTGAAAGGGAACAAATGCAAGGGGACTCTGGATCCAAAAAGATGCTTGTCGCAGCAGGTCTGCCCTTTCTTGTCAAGCCTCATCTTATCATTTCTCTTTTCTACTTGCTGCTAAATCCTTCCCCTTGCAGCCCTCCCAGTTTGACACAGTTTGCGTGGTGCTGCGCCTGGGTTCTTATGGGGAACACATGGAAACGTCACAGCCTCGTTCTCTCCCTTTGCCCTTTGTGACAAAAGCACTCTTTGTCTTCAGATTTTTCATTAGGTAAAAACTGAACTACAGAATTACAGTAACCACATCTTTCCTCTTTTAGCAAGGAGTCCTCGGGCAAGTTACACTAACTTGAGCCAGTCTTGGGGAGAGAAGATTGTGAGGAGAAAGAGGAATAATAGCCATTCATCACAGTCTGTATTGTTGCTAGATGGTGAAGCAAAACAGATACACCACGTCTTCGCACACCCACGTGACAGCTCATGAGATGTAAAATGGAAGGGAAATGGATTATGCTTTTAAAAGATTATTTTCCTTACTTATTTTCTTGAGTCTCTTTGACACTGAAAACTTAGGGAAAAAACCTCCAAGGTTGAGAAGGGAGATACTAAAAGGAAACCAAACCAGAATGGGTGGGGAGCATCATTTACCTCGGAAATTATCTGCTGGGTTGAGCTGCTAAGCACAACCTGTTAGTCTGATTTAATGCGGACAGCTCAGTCAGAATGGGGTGAATTTTGCTGAAATAAAACATGCATCTGTTCAACTTCCCCTTGGGTCTAAAGCAGGTTCTGACATTTTCTATGCTCAGAGGGCTGGCATTTAGTGGCCCTGTATTTGCATAATGACTATCCTTTT
Source organism: Mormoops blainvillei (assembly GCA_004026545.1). NCBI lineage: Eukaryota > Metazoa > Chordata > Mammalia > Chiroptera > Mormoopidae > Mormoops > Mormoops blainvillei. The sequence goes on along the minus strand of PVJD01006451.1, from coordinate 60,228 downwards.
GCAGCCTTTGCTGTCCCATCTAATTGCTTTAGAATAATTCTGCTACATCTGTTGGGTTTTACCATATTCTAATAGAAGCAAAATCCTCAATCCCAGCCAAATCCACACCACTTATATGAAATTTGGTAACATGAGGTTGTATGAAACATCAAAATTTCGTGTGATTTGCCTGGTGATATATATACGATGTTCGGTCAGAAAGAAGATAATAACCCAGAAAGGGCACATGCTAATTAAAAAAAAAAAATCCTGGTTTCTATGTCCTCTGCGCATCTCTGGGATGAGCCTTTTGTACAAAGCTTTGTTCTCTCTCCTGCTAGAGGTATCTTCCTTCCAATAGACTCCTAGATTCTGGATGCCAGAAGATTCTACATGCCAGATGGTTCTCAGACTCCTCCAGGAAACACTAATGGCTGCCCCAGAATGCTGGGAAGAAGGGTCCTGACATGTACAAGCAATAAAACTCAAATTCTGGACTAACTGTGGCCTTTTCCACATGCAGATTTGCTCCATCCTGTAGTAGAGTGTGCGTGGGATCCTCAGTACCCATAGGCTGAGCTGGCGTTCCTATTCTGTAACTGGTACATTTTCCAGTTAGGTGGAGCTGGGGCTTGACCCAGAAGCCAGCAGAAAGTCATCCTGTTAAGATTGAAAGCACAGGGACTAGAATCAGTAGACCTGAATCCTTCTGATTAATAATTTAGATGCCCAATGTAGTGGTTTTAAAATTCTTTGACCACCATGTTGGGAGGAAGCTCAAGTCACATGCAGAGGGCACATATAGATGTTCTGGCCAACAGCCCAGCTAAGGTCTCAGGCAAAACCTAGGATCAATTACCAGACATGTGAGAGTATGATCCTTCAATGAGCCTAGCTGCCAGCCTTTAATCTAAAAAATTCCAGCTGAGGTTCCAACCATCATGAAGCAGAGACAAGCCATCCCCTCAGCATTAGCTGAAGTCCTGACCCATGGAAACTATGAGCAATAACTGATTATTGTTTTAATTACAAAACTTGGGATTATTTGTTACTGCATAGTAGTCTTGAATATTGTTAACACTAAAAAAGAATACCCCTTATTGAAAATAAATACCAATCAAATTAATATATTACTCTTGTGAATTTGAATAACATGAGTTACTTCCACTACAAACTAAGTATCTCTGAGGCAGTCATAATCAAGATGCTAACTCTATAAAGCTAACTCTATAAAGCTAACTCTATAAAGCTGAAAACAAATCCTGGGCTGTGATGATCCCATGGAGCTTAAAAAACTAATAAACAACCTGAGCTGGGTTTTAAAGTGTCATCTCTTATCACATTATAACAGTTTTCTTAAAAAATAGGCAAATAGAGAAATTTGGTCCATATATTAAATTTATAGTGTGGTTTAATTTTTAAAAGTCCTTTTGTTTAAGTGGGTTTTATATGGATTTCTAATTCTCTACACAAAACCCCAGTGAGGCAAAGAAATATAGGAGGCTGCCAATTGCAGATGAGTCAGGAAAAAAAGGAATCATCTTTGAAATTTTTGTACAACAAATCAACAAATACTATCTAATTTAAATGCAAACATTTATCACATAAAGCAAGATGAATCCATTGCACCAAATCACTTTATATGGCCTATGATCATTAAAAAATTTTTTTTCCAAAGTGTTTTTAGATCTTAAAACTGTGGGGAAATAGAAGGTAAAGAAAGATCTCAGAATTATTCAGAAATGCTGAACACTTTGGACCTCCACCTGGCAGTTCTAGAATCTCAATGTTCTGTTCATTCTGGGGTGACTAGGCCCATGGAAAATTGGGTCACAACATTATTGGATCACAACATAGATAGGTCACAACATTCAACCTCAATAGGACTAATTTGATACAGAAAGCCAATTTCAACGTTTACAATGAGAAATATATCTTCTCACAGGGAAATCTACTTGGAAAATGGAATTGTGATTTTAAGAGATACATGGAATCAAAAGTCAGGAGAGTCAGAAGCATGCTTTAACCCCTGGCTCATCTGGACACCCCCTTCCCACCTCCCATATTTATGCTAAGCAGTGTCAGAAAATATGCCCAACTTCTATCAACCTCTTTCAGCATTTTAACTTGCTATTTCTATTTCCCTGATTCTGTTTCACAGTGATAGTGCTTCAGGCAGTACCTGCTGTCCTTTTGCCTCCAAGGGAGAACAAAAGGACTGTTGTACCTACTCTGGGAAGCAGACAGTTTAATACTAACAAAATCTCCCAGGTTCTATTTATCAACTTCTCTTAAAGCTCAAATCTTGTTGCCAGTATTTCCTTCTTTCTGATCCACCCAAGTCGTCTTATCACAAAATGCACTTCACCCTGTAAAGCATGGGGGACAGGGAAATGATCTTAAAGAGAAATAGTAAACTCCTAATCTGAAGATACCAGAGAAAAACAGAAAGGAGAATGATCTGCCACCTCCAGCCCAAGCTTGACAGGAGAGGGAGGAGATAAAAGGATGAGAGCAGAGACAATATAGCCCCCCTCCCCCACCCCCATCCCACCCCTACTGACCAACTCTCTCTTCTTTCTCTTTTCCTGTTCCCACTGATGACTGTCACTCCCTTTATTAAAGTTTCCTTTGCAGTATTCTTTCCTTGACAGGACTGCACTCTACTCTAAGGTAAGCAATTCTTTAAAATCTCTGTACCTCCAGGAACAAACCATCACTGAACATCCAACACAAGAAGAGGGGCTCATGGTTGCCTGATACCATCTCCACCACCACCTCCAACATGGCACCTCTGCTACGGCCTTTGGAACACAGAGCTACCTGTGGTCAGGTTCACTGCCGCTCATGATGTAATAAGGCGCTGCCTGCTAATGACATCTGGTGCCTTGGCTCCCTGGCCACCGGCTTCTGTATAATTTGGTTTGCCCTTTACTAAATTACAATCACTTTCAGTCCTTTGTTCCAGAGTAATCTAGATTGGAGGACTGGATACTTATAAACTTTTCAGATACATTATTTATTACAGTTTATTCCCAAATTTTCTTTCGGAGATATATCTTCTTCACGGAGATTGAGATAGGTCAATGCCATTAAAGATTCAAACCAAAAAACTCCCTTTGCTCTGACTTGAAAGTCTTCAAACAACATTTGGGTTATAATTTGGCGTCTTTTGTAGCTTGCCTGTAAGCAGCCAAAGGACAGACCCAACAACATGAGCATTCTGATCCACTTGTCAGTGCCATTGCTTTTTGTAAACCAATAAATGGGTATACATTATACCTTTGCCTCAGTGTGTGTGTGCGTGCATACCTGTCTATACAGGTAATGACTCTTTTCCTAGGTTTCTGTCAAAAGCCAATTTCTGAGAAGTCAAGGCTGGCTGAGGCAAATATCACCTTGGGAAGGCCTATGGGTGTGGCCACCAGTTTTGGCAGGCAACAGACACCCTCCTGCAACTCCTGGGCTGAGTTAACACTCACAATGGCAATGGTATAAGACTATGTGCTTTAAGAAAAATTAGCAGGTAATGGCCCTAGCTGCATAGCTCAGTTGGTTAAAGCATGGTCCTGACAGACCGAGGTTATGGGTTCGGTCCCAGTCAGGGCACATACAAGAATCAACCAATGAATACAAAAACAGGTGGAACAACAAACTGGTGTTTCTCTGTCCCTCTCTAAAATCAATTTAAAATAGTTTTTTAAAAAGAGAAAGATTAATAGGTGAAAATTTGAACTTAATTTAAATCAGAAAATTAGAGGGCTTCCTTTTATAAAACTTCGTCGTCAGTTCCTATCAAATAGGGACATTGTTTTGATCACTGGAAATAATTCTGATTTTCAAAATAGCTGTTTTTATGAATCACTAAATATACATATACATGTATCTTAATGTTACAAACTAGAAAGTGTATATCACACACACATGACTTTTTCTAATTCACGGACTGGGGGACATAGAATTTTAATTCCCAAAGCCACAAACAGTTAAAAGTTAACATAAGATTCAGGGTTTAATTTGTTAAATTAGGGTCAGCTTGTCTCTTTCTTTCTATTCAAAAGCTTATCATTCCTATCATGTTATTCTATTACATAAAAAATATAGATTTAAAAATATTCCATAAAAAATGAAAGAGTATAAAATACTACAAAACATGAGAGTTATAATATTTCTGTCATAAATTAGGAACTGAAGGTAAAACTACTTTACCTGGCAAGAGTTAAAAATCCTCTAGAATACCATCTCCTATGGAGGCAGCGTTACACTAAATATAGAACATCTGAATGCGCGCAAAGCCAAATGGTGAAGAAGAAGGAAATAACACGCTGTGGACCAGGTGTCAGCCTCCCCAAATAGAAAAGTTTGTGTGAATATTGGGAACCCTGAAATTGTGTTAGCAGTCATTTGAGGACAAAGAGACTGTAACAATTGTCTTTATCTGCAAAGAGTTTCCAATTATCATCAGACGATCAAGGCATAATACCAAGAAATAAATGTCTAGCACGGACTTTCTGTTTATGATTCATACTAGAGGGTATAAATATGGTTTCTAAGGCTATCCATAGTCCTTGGTTCTTGGCTAGCAATCCTAACAATTTCTTGAAATAACGCTTCCTTTTTCCTTTAAGATTACAACAAGATAAAGATCATGTTCCAGGTGGAGTGCATTCTAAAAGTGTTTTGCTACTCTTAACATTATTCAAGAAAGCATCTTAAATGTTCAAAAGTACCCTCTAAGGACATAACGGCTGCCTTCTGTTGGGAGACAGTTCTCCACGGGCCCCCTTGCATTTCTGCAGGTCCCGTGAGCCCGAGCATGAGCTGGCCTTTGGTTTCAGACTACCTTTTCCAGGATGTGTATGTCATGAACAGCCTCCTCCGCAGTGAAGGTCAGGCAGGTTTGCTTACATCTCATTCTAAAGGACATCTTATAAATATTTAATAAACAGCAGCTTGATTCTGTGTTGCCCTCACCATCAATCAGTGAAAGCCCATTGAGACAAATGGATCGATGAAGCCCGGACTTTAAACTTTTGTTTAAATTAGGAAGCTTTACTCTAGATCGAAAACACACTCTAGTCTGTGTTCTTAGCAGCAAACCTCCAGTTAATTCTTGTTTCAGTGATGCGGCCTAGTAATGGCTATGCTTTGAGGTGTTAAGAAAGGGCCTGGCTTGGCTACACCTAGGGCCAAGCAGCTTGGGAGAAGCTGTAGCTGAAGAGAAGCCTGTTACCTGCCCAGCGGCCACAGGTGGGCCCAGAAGCCAAAGCAGCAGCTGTCCAGACAAGCACAGCCTGGATGGACTATAACAGGGTACGTATCCTTGGGGATCATGAGGCGGGAACCTGGTAAAGGGGACCATTTTAAAGACTAGACTATAAAAGGATGGGAGATGGAGAATTTGGAGGAAAATTGGTCAATACAAGCAATGCTAAACTCAATCAAATTAAGTGCTGTATTCAAAATTGGTTTTAAATAATAAAAAATGTGGCACACCAAACCAGCCTGCCTCCATAAATATATCAAATGAGAGGAGGTGGCTCCACTCATTGAACAAGTATTTTTAAGCAAATATTCTTGGCCTGTAATATGTAGCCAGCACTGGGCTGAGCTACAGGTACAGTACTGAATGAGACACCGGCCCTCTGGAATCTTAATCCTTGGAAATAAATAACACACTTTACTGGCAATGACTATAGTTTTATTAGTTAGGGTTATGTTCAGTAAAAATACTAATGGCTTAAGTAAGGGTTTTGTTTTCCTCACAAAACTGCAAGCAAACAGTAAGAACCCCACAATCATTAGGAACAAAGGCTTCTACTAATTTGTTGCTCCATTCCCAACACATGGCTTCCACTTCGTGGCCAAAGGTGGCCGCTCCAGTTCCAGTCACCGCCTTCTCTGCATTCTGGGCTTCAGAAAATATAAAAGGAAAGAAGGAAAGCCTACCCGTGCCCTTTAAGGACATTCCCCAGAAGTCACAGATGACAATTCAGTTACATGCCATAGGCTGGAATTTAGACATGTGGCCACCTCTACTCACTAGAGAGTTTCTTATCGTGACAAGGCAGGTGCCGGCTAATAAATGGGGTTCTACTGTGTGAAAGAAGGGGAGAATGGATATTGTGGGGTGACCAGCAATCTCCACTGTGGGATGTATGACATGATACAGTAGGTAATACATTGGGAGCTTTGGCACTTAGGCTCCAAGGAAGATATCTAACTGGAATCCCGAAGGGCAGCTGGGATAGCCCTAGGGGCATGCACGGGAGAGTACATTCCAGGTGGAGGGGAGGGTTTATAACAAAGACCCAGAAGGGAGAGAAGGCGTGATGCACTGAAGAACCCAAAGCTGTTTTGAAACACAGCCTAGGGTACAAGGTAAAGCAAGGGGAGAGATGAGTCTAAAATGAGTCTCGGGACAAAGAACCTGCTGGGGGTTTAGATTTTCTGTTAAAGGAAAGAAACATCAAACAAACAAGGAAATAATGATCAGATTTGTACTTTAGAAGGATACATGGGTTATAATTTGGAAACTGGATTGGAGAAGAAGTAGCCTGAGGGTTAGGCCCATTAGGTAACTTTGGTAGCATGGTTTGTTCATCACAGAAGGCTGGAGTCTCAGAGAAGCAGTGGAAAAGGAGGAAAGCAGACAAATTCATGCAATAGGAGATAGTATGTACAGGACAGGGAAGTTCACTGGATGTGGAGGACAGGAGTGGGGAGGAAGTGGGAGACAAATCTCTGTTCTGGCTTTGATGTGTGGCTGACGGGTAGTATAAGACAAGGAACTAAGTAGGAGCATCAAGTTGGGGAGGATGGGGCAGCTAAGAACATGCTGAGCTCAAGTGTCTGTGGGACATGTAAGTGATGATGTCAGGGTTAAAGCTCAGAGAGAAACATTGGTTAGAAAATAATGGATCTAAGCTTACATTTTTAAATAATTATAATTGACAAATGTGTGTTTATGAGAAGCAAGCAATTCCAAGTTCCTATGTGGAAAACCTAAATTTATGTTTTAAAATAATTATAATAGGCACATGAGCGTTTGTATAAAGTAGCAACTTCCAAGTCCCTGTATACAAGAACATAGCAATTATTATAACATTATATTATTACTGTAACAATTATCATTTTTTTACAAATTGTTCCTGAGTAGCAGCTATTAATTTTCTGATTGATTCAATACATTGATGGAAAATATGCAGCATAAAAATTTAACTGCCAGGCAGATAGTCCCAATTTTTTAAATATTACACTTAATAAGGAGTGTTGAATCTCCCCAAACTACAATTCATTTTAGGCTAACAGACATTTCCTAGATTTTAATTAACTTTCATTGAGTGTACAATTCTGTTTTTCATAATAAAAGAACAGCTTTCTAAATAATAGTATTAAGCTTAGCTTTCATTTATTATATAAGAATGTTTCAAAAGATTATTTTATCTTGTTATTCTGGAATGCTTTTTCTGTTGTACGGTTATTTCTTTGTTGTCTTCTTTATTAATTATTCTAGTCCTGGCACTGAGACTTTTTGTTATGACTATGTACTGGTAACCTTAAACATCAGTGATGAGCCCTGGCTGTTATGGCTCAGTGGACTGAGTGCCGGCCTGTGAACCAAAGGATCACAGGTTCGGTTCACAGTCAGGGCCCATGCCTGAGTTGCAGGCCAGGTCCCCAGCAGCGGGTGTGCAAGAGGCAACCACACATTGATGTTTCTCTTCCTTTCTCTCCCTCCTTTCCCTCTCTCTAAAAGTAAGTAAATAAAATCTTAAAAAAAAATAAAATAAACATCAGTAATGAAATATTTCCTCTATAACAATACAGAAAATGTCTGCCAAAAAGTAAAAGTATACCTTTAAAGTTTAAATATAACATTTATATGTTAATATATTTAATATATATTAAGTATTATATTAAAATAATAGATTTATATTATATAATATATTGCATATTATATTATATTATATTATATATTGATATATTATGTATATGTTAATATATAATATATTGAGTTATATTGATATATATTAAATATATAAAGTATAAACATAACATTTATAATACAGTAACATAAATATAAATATGATATTAACCAAATTGAAAATGCAGATGAAATGCCAATTTCCAAAAATGATAGTAACAGTCATTAAGGAGATCAAAATCACCAGTGCCCAATAATTAAAGATGAATCAGTGAGATCTCTGAAAGTAAATAAGTCTAAGGCTGAAGCTTGGGTGCTGACACATAGAAAGAATGTGGGGTGTGTCAGTATGAATAAATGCATGATTTAGACAATTAGTTAAGACTTTTGTCACTGTGTATTATAGTACTTTTAGTTTTAGAAAAAACAGCTGTTATAAATCCATTTATTTCTCCAATAGTGAAGGGGGGGATTTCCTTTATTGCTTAACAAACTATTCATAATAAATGTAATAAGTAATTTATTAAATCAAAAAAATAATTCTTCTAGTCCTCGAACACAGTTAATTTTTACATGCATACATATGCACCCTAAAAACTCAAGAGAAAAGGCACTTTCCCTATCATTTTCTATGATTGTTAGCCCAGGATTCCACGGAAGCGTGGAAAGAAAAAATAAGAACAGAACCAAGATCCCCCTTTCTAAAGGAAACCTCCCGCTGTTTCAAAACCAGCCCCCCATTCAACAAACAATTCAGCCTAGCTGTTGATGGTTGAATAAAGAAAAATGAGCTTAAAAAGGAGACACAGAAGGAGCATCAGAGATATTGGATAAAAACCAGAAGGCTGTTCCGTCCTGAAAGTCAAGATGGGAATCTCTCTTGTTTGAGTCTGAATCTGAAGAAAAACAGAGAAGGCAGGGCTGAACAAGAAATTATACTGACAAGCTATCTTATAACAAAAAATCTTGCAGTGAAGCAAAGTCGAGGAGAAACATTCAGCAGCAACTTCTGTAGCTATTAATCTTGGTTGGCTTAAAAAAGTGCAAAGGCTAAAATTACTCAATAGGTAGACCCATCAATCACAAGGAAAATTGCTGGAACACAGCATTATCAAACATACATAACCCTCTTTACCGTGAACCTCTTGTAAAAAGTTCTCCATGGAACTCATTATTTTAAAAGATGAGTTTTTAAACCAGACTAGAATATATATGAAAATATTACATGAAAAAAGAACAAGAAAAATTATCTTGTAATGTTGCTTAGAGTAGACAGAGTATGTGGCCAAAGATATACCCATGACATTAAAAAACAAACAATGAGCCAATCCTCTCTGTATAACAAGAGCACAGGGCAGAGATAATATCATAAGGACACAATGATGAGAATGAGTTGAAAAAAGTGGAAAATAAAACTATAACCAGGGTACAAATGAAATCTATATTGGAAGCAGCACAAACAAGAGACACTGCTAAAAATGCAGAAATACTGAGAAAAGTATTTCTTTCCTGAGAAAAGGACTGAGAAAATAGAGAAGAGTAAAAAAGGGAAATGGATAATAGAGTGAAAATATATAGACTAGAAAAAACAGAGAAGAATACAATTCCTCAAGAAAGAATAACCACCGAAAGTTCAATAGGTCAGTTTGGTTGTATTACCTTTTGGTATTGACACAAAGAAACCCAATTGTTCTGTCAAATAAATGAAATGAGTTGTTGAAATGGAACTCTTTGTGTTTTCAACTTCGGTGATGCCTCAAAATTCCAAGAGTAAAACAAAAGGTGGGAAGTACTCCCATGTTCCAAAGTGAGGTACTAACTGGTCTTGGCAGGGCTCACAAAGGAGGCAGTCAGCTTCCAGTTGACTCAGCAGCCGCCTCAAGGGGAAGAGGATTAAGTCTAGAGGCCTGGAGGACTTCAAAGGAACTTCTCAACAGTTTGATCTGCATCTCCTGGAGACACAGGGAACAGAAACAAGACCCAGGCCCATGGCTGGAAAGCCCACAGGCAATAAACTGTATTCGGCTAGCTCCTCTGATAGAAGAGTAAGGAATAGTAGCTGCATTGGGAATAGTCTCATTTGTTGGACCACGAACAAGAGAAAGCCATCCTGCAGCTGAATTTAAGAGGTTCGCCTAGAGGGAACTGGGAGCCAGTGAGAGCCACCCAAGGAGGTATCGCCCACATTGGAGGAACTTTAGATGAGAAGGGATGGAATGTCTCCCAAGAGCCCACAAAGCATTCCCCTATAGTCATTTTAAAGAGCTACAAAACCAGAATGCCCAGGGATTGCCAAGGCCAGATTACCACAGCACCAGGGAGGTGAAAGACCTTTCTTAACCCTTGCTTCTCCTTCTTCGTCTTCTTACCACATTCTGGAAGATCTGGAGGTGGCCAGGTGGATCAAGACAGAGAGGAGCAGCACACAATATAAAAGGGAGAAGTTGGCCACTCTCCTCCCGAATTTAAGGCTTCCTAGTAGAGAAACAAAACTTTATACAATTCGGAATTCTGGTTGTTAAAATTCTTGGCACTTTTACTTATTGAAATTGCGACTGTTCTTGAGATTTAAAGTGGCTGGAGGACACTGAAGGGAAATTAGGGCACCCAGCCTTTCCGTCAACGGTGCTGGTGTGTTTGGGTGTATGCACTGGGGAGAGGGAGCGGAAAGAATTACTTTTTTGCTGCATCCTACACAGTCCTGCTCTTTCCAAGTAATAGCCACATGAGCTGCAAATATTATACTTCAGGGGACAGTCCAAAAGGGGGGGGGGAGGGAACTTTGGGCACCAGATGATGAGAGGGAAACTGGTACAGCAGGTCAGTGGGAAATGATGCCCAGGGATAGGGTCATCAAAGGCTTTTTACCTAGACGTATGGTATTCAGTCTTCAGCGGCTGTTTGGGCTGTGACCCCTTGCCACAAATCTTCACAAATCTGTTACACATAGAGTTTGGATCCTTGGTACTTCAGAGTAAAACAATTAGGCACTGTATTGAGGAAACAGGACTTATATTGTCCATGAATTTTATGAGCGATGTAAAATAATTCCTGAGAAACTATGAGAATACGCCAGTTCCTAACAAGCAAAATAGAAATAGACTGGAGTCTGAGAGCAGGATGACAGTTAAAGGGTGCGGGGGGAGGTTAAGGGGGGGGAAGGATTGAGTAAAAAGAAAAAAGGACCCATAGACATGGACAACAGTGGTGATTGCTGGGGTGGGGGTGGTATAAGGGGACTAAATGGTAATGGGAAAACAACTTTCAGGAAAAAAAAAAGAATATGTCACTTGCTTGTTATCAAGGGGAACTGAGTCAAAAATGTCACTTAAAAGGAAAAAACTAGATTATCGTTACTCTAGTTAATGTGAAAACTGCAGTAATTATCAACACCCGGTATATATGGACACTATGCATTCATTCAGGAGATAATTTTCAATTGTCATTATGCTCATAAACATGCCAAATTCCTGAGGAAACCTAAAAAGTGAGCATTTTTGTTGTTGAATATGTAAATTATTAATTCCCTACTCAGATCTGCTTAATTAAAATAGGGGTTGGAAATTAGCTTTTGTTTTTAATTATTTTAATTTTAAAAATAAAGATATTTGCATAGTTTGAAATGTAAATGATGACAAAGAATGTAGACTATAAAGGAAGTTCCCTCGCACTCCTACCCCATAATCAACTTTGCAGACCAGAGACAACCACCATTATCAGGTTCTCATGGACCCTCCCAGAAATACACACAGTTCTAAAAAGCAGTTTTCAAAATAGGTAGTTAAATAGTGGCAACAACCAACTCATGCTTGCTAGAAGAATATAATCCATTCAAATTCTAGAGAACATAGTATAACATAAGTTTTTAATTGCTAGTGACATTTGCAATGCTTTGGGGACCCACTTTTTTGGGGACAGAATAAGAGTTTTAAGATAAAGCCCTTATGCTTTGGGTCATTTGAAGATAAAATACTATATTTCAATGCAAGAAACTAAGAAATAAGAAAGCAGCATCAAACTGAGTCTGTTAGTAAAGGCATGATGAGAAAATTATCCTTCATGCTCTACAATATAAGACTTAAACCTCTAATAAAAACAAAATTATTTTCCTTTTAAGCAAAAAGCATACTAAGAGAGTCTTCAAATATTAAGAGATGACTGGGTTTATACAGCACAAGCACATTACTGACAGTGGGTATCACGCATAACATTAACAAAAATTTTCAATATAAAAACTTACAAATAAATTCCTATGCATTCACATGTGTGAATTCAGTTTTACGAGTTCATTTTTATTAAACTAAATACCAGGATTATGAATATTTGTCATTTATAGAGGATTTTAAAGCATTAAAGTCTTTGAAGAGCTATTGTGTTAATGACAAAATTCATTCAGCTTTTAATTCACAAAATGTGATTTAATCAATTCAGTTCTTCTACTCACCAAGAATTTCTACTATGTGACCTGCACTACTTAAAGAATTGAGATGTTATGAAGGAAGCAAATCTCACAGTCAATGTACATGAGGCCCAAGCCTGCAATAAAATAAAGCCTACGATCTTGAACAAAATTGGAAACTAAAAATAGCACAATAGTTGCTATAGACAGAACTGATTATAGGTTTATGGTTGATACAGCTATTTGAATTGCATCTAATAGAGGGACTTACAAAGAGCATTCTCAAATGGAATTTAAGTGAATCAAGCTTAAAAATAATAGCTTTATTATTTACCACCTGTCAGTCACAGAACTAAGAAATTAATGGAATTAAATCATTTGCTCCTCACAATATCCCAGTGAGAGGGGAACTACTGTAGCCACACCATACAGAGGAGAAAACCAAGGTGAGTGGTTATTTTTACTTTCCCAAGGTCTCGTATTTGGTAGGACGTAAAGCTGTGGTTTTAAACCTCAGTAGGAAGAAGCCATTCATACTAGATCTCCCAACGCAGTCTTGTTTGCAGAGATTATAGTCTATTATCCATAAGCGAACTCATCAACTCCAAATCATACACCCTCATTACTTAGAAAATATCACAATCTTCCTTTAAATACCTAAGGTATTTAAGTATTATACTTGATATCTCAATCTTGGTGTTGATTTTGAAATCCATGTTTTAGTTTCAAACTAACTTTTGTTTTAAAATCTGGAAGATTATTTATGCCAAACTTCTAAACAGTGCCAGATTTGGGCTTTTGGGTAACTGTGAGATACTTCAGAAACCTGCCCAAATGACTGAATCTGGCTGGTAAGCTTTCCTATTCTCCACAACAGTCTGGAGGTCCTTCCGATTTCAGTCATCTTGCTCAACAATATCATATACCACGAGCAACAATTCTCCAGATACTTCGAAACATGTAGCTCACCAACACATCATTTAGCCATGATTTACTATGTATGAAACACCATGTTCCAAACACTTTAAAACCCATTATCTCATTTAAATACCATAAAATAATCCTATTTATAAAAAAAGAGATTTGTCTACAACCGCCAAGTGGGGACACATGAAATCTGACCTGTTTTATCACAGGCTTTTGTTGATTTAACAATGTACTATTTTAGCCTCCATTTTAGACTGCATTGTGACAAGTTAAATGACTTTCTAATCAATAAAAATTTGTCTTAAGTTATGAAAAATTTCAAGAGAACCCATCCATCTTGATTCTCTGGATGAGGTAGACTACTAAAAAGTCAGCAACTGTTTTAATTAGGAAGTATTTCCTGGACTGTTATCTTCAGGACCTTAGGCTGGTAAATCATTATCATTAATTTGCCTGATTCTAATTCTCCTTAGCTTAAAAAAAAGTTTAATGCTAAGTCCAACTCCACTAAGCACTACCTCATAATAAATGCGAACTTCGACATTTTAAAGGCAAACTGTGAAGACAGCGTTGATGCAGCATTGTACTCCTGGCACCCTCTAGTGGATATGGTTGGTTTCAGGAATCACTTGCACGGTTTTACTGAAACCCGCCTTAGGAGGAATGAGGCAGGCCTTGGCCCAATGCCCTGTCCCCCGCAGTTTCTCCTCCTTTCCTCTCTGGTCTTGTCTAGCTTCCCAAGATATGATGACAATGTCACTTGGTGTTAAAGTGAATAAAACTTTATTTACAGGAACAGGTGTATACAAAAACAGCCACACCCATTTATTTACATATTGTTTGTTGGCGTTTGTGCTATAATGGAAGAGCCGAGTAGTTGCAATAGAGACTAAAATATTATCTGCCACTTTGCAAAAAGTTTGCCAAGCTCTAGTCTATGAGCACATAACACCAATTCTGGGAAACGCTTTGGCTTGGAAGGACTGGATTCTATCAAATATGCTTGGGAGACTGCATGAATGCACATGAGCAATAAAGAAACCTCTTTAATTCTGTATTTCCTCAATTAGTTTAGTCAGGGAACTCTTTTTTTCACTAATACTTTTAACATCCTATTCAGTGGAACACATTTTGGGAAATACTGTTTTATAATATTGTGCTTAAAGATGTATGTCTTCTTACAGTTCTTATGAATCTAAGAAGAAAAACTGTCTCTACCTACTTACATTGTGATCAAATGTTATATTGCGTATACTTAAAAATACTTGTTTCAGCTTTAAAGAGCAATCCTGATAGGCACCAGTGCCTGTTCTCTCTATACCCTGATAAGGATCATCTCAGTTTTTAAGTACAGTAATTTGTTTCCAGACCCTAATTAAAACTTCCTGACACCAGGGACACAGCAACTCAACCTTATCTTTTCTATACATTTCCTCCCACTTGATGTAAAACTATTCCTCATTGGACAATATGCGCCCTAATTGGTACCTCTAGGGTACCAGGTGTACCTTGGGCTTACTCCTCGGCCTGCATACATACATACCCCTTGCCCCCTACTTGTTGCAAAGCTTCTTGAAGCTCTGTCCTAGGGCTGCATAGCCCCATTCCTGCTAGTCCCACCAGCACTCCTCACCCTCTCCTAGGCACTGTCCCTGTGTCCCGTTGCACTGCCAGCCTTGCTCTTACAAGCTGCCTGGCAAACCTTACATTCTAAAGACACTATAGCTTTGAGTATGCTATTAGGGTTACCTACATGCATCTGCAGTTTCCTGGAATCTTCTGGAATCAGACCTAAGGGTATGATTCTTTAATGGAAGAATTTCAGTTGAAAGTTATTTGGGCTGCGCAAGCCTCAAAGTACTCAATATTGTCTTCTAAGTAGTTGACTTATACGGTAACTTCTGTTAGGAGGAATTTCCTTAGCTGTGTGATGAATGGGCTCTATCCCTTGCTGCTCCTACAAGGCCCCACTGCAGAGCCTCAAATGCCTGGCCTATCATCAGAGCTCTGCTCTGCCAGCTCTCGTTGAATACTCTTACAGTCAGGGTCAATTTTCTGTTTACAGTAATTTCAGCTCACCGTTAAGTCCTCTGTTCTACCCACAGTTGTTCTGGGTTCCTGTCTTCCCCTCCTCCACTCACCACAAAAGCTTACAGTATAGGCCTGAGATAGTTAGTGCTAAATTTTTCATTTACAGATAATTTGAGGTTAGTAGTAATCTGTCTAGTTATGCTAAAAGCATGAGTTAGGTGTGGTTTTACTTGCTCTTCTTGTTGACTTGCATAGTTATTTGGAGAATGAATGGAAAAATTTCAATTCACACAGACACGATTATCTTACAGCAACCTGAAGGTAGTAAACTCTCAGGTTTTGTCTGAAAATGTCAGAGTTGCACTCCCATTCTTGAAAGGTATTACTGCTGAGTTTAGAATTCTGGCTTAGCCGTTCAGTTTCTTTCAACCCTTTGAAGCTACCTCACTATCTTCTAGCTTCCATTATTTTTGGCGAGAAGTCAGCTATTTGTTGAATTATTGTTACCATTCAAGTAAGTTTGGTCTTCTGTATTCGACTATCTCCTCATGTCTTTAATTTCCAGCAATCTCACTATAATGCATCTGGATATACAAGTTTCTTTTTATGTTGTTGCAGAATTTACTGAACTACTTGAATCTCTAACTAGATGTCCATCTTGGAAAATTCTCAGAGATTCTCTTCAAATACTGCTTTTGCCCTATCATCTCTCCTCTTTCGAAGACTCCAAACATTAAGACTTTCTCACTGAACCCAGTAGGTCTCTGACCATTTTTTTCACTTATTTTCCACCCTTTTCCACTCTTTGCTTCAGATCAGATTCTCCTTCCCTATACTTCTTGCTTCAAAGTATATGAAATATAAGGCTCTGCCTCTAGGTTGCAGCTTCTTAAGCCAAAGTAGTTCCCAATGATGGTCTCAGCTCTCTCGACTTTCTTCTGGATTTCAGTTCTCTAACAACTGACTATATTGGCAACACTTTGTTTTTAGTAAGATGTTTTCATCTATTTTGTTCATATTTTTTACTTTTCTTCTACAGGAATGCTAAATTACCTGGTCTTCTATAACCAATACTGGAGTCTTCAATGTGGTAATTTTTAATAGAGTCAATAAGTGTTGATCTTCCTTTCTCCCAGGATTTAGAAGGAAATATATCCAAATTCATAACTGGGCATCAGACATGACATATTTAAAGACAATATTCATTTGCTCGTGTATAACAAGGACACAAGGACTGTAGGAACAAAGACTACTTCACTTTTGGAAACAAAGATAACATTTTCTCAGAAAATTGTCTGGGTACCTGCCATAATAATACGATGGGCACTCATTTTAAATAAAGACTATATTAGGTAATCAGAATAAAAAAAAGAACATCTAATAATTATATACAGTGAATAGCATGTCTTTATTCTATTTACAGTACATTTGTTATAAATATAATACACTTTTGAAAAGCTTATTTTTAATTAACTTGAGATTTATATTTTAAACAGATCAACTCAATTGTTAGTTACATAATAAAGTATATGATAATTTAAATGACAAAATTTCATATTGTGAATAGTGCACACTATACTGAAGTGAAGGAAAAAAAGTCAAACTCAAAAAAAGTCAAACTCCTTTCAAAACTATATATTCAAAGCATCAGAAAAATTTTTTTCTTTTTACAAAGTTATGTATAAGCCATAAGAACCACCAGATACTGACATATGATGATTCTATAACCAAAGTTCAAAACTTATTTTTAGAGAACTGTGTGAAGCAAGATAGGAAAAATTTGTATTTAATACTCTATTAAACTTCACAGTAAAGCTGGAATTTGACTAATGGCTTAACTGGAGTATTGCCAACAAGGTCTTTCCTTCTTCAAAATCATCTCCCAATATTTGTATACCATTGATAAGTTGTAACAGCAGACTTAGACACTGGTTTTTAAGATGGGGCTTAATAAGGTGCATGGGTATGTTGAAATTCTGTATTATGACCATGTAAATTATTACCAGGTTTAAAGAAATACAAAAAAGAGTATCAGTATTCTCAGTCCAACGTGCTTTGCATCATCAACAAACTGACAAGTATTTTGCAGTGATCCGATACCAACCTCCAGAACAAGTTAGGTATTTCAAATATCGCTGTAAAACCCAGTCAGTATAATAAAACTAATTCTTGTGGAGTTCAGTACAAGTTGTCACACATTATTAATGATGATCAGGGCAGGCATGGAGTTCTGCTGACTTGTTTCAAACACTGTAAGTTGGTCCGATAACTTGGCAAATACCCTAAAAGTTCCAAGGTTATAAACTCCTGTATGGACAAAACATGCTTTCAGCTGCAAACTGTGAATCTCCTCGCTTTTAAGCTGAAGTTTATATTGTGTCTGTCCAAGCCATGTAAATGATCCATGGATTTCCAATGATTCTGGACTAAGGAAGAAAGAAAAGGGTAAGTTGGAGGGGTTTTTTCTTTATAATTTTTTACCCAAAGTCCCAATAACACATCCCTTTCATCAGGCAATTTTATTTTTAGAAATCATTTTATGAAGCTAACTGCTTATTAATGATAACAATAATGGCAATGCTATTATTACTATTGCTATAATAGCTAACATTTATTAATAGTTACTATGTTCTAGGTACAAGGCTAAGAGTAAATTATCTTATTTAACACTCAAAACAAGCAGTTAGTAAATGATGGAACCTGATTTCAAACCTGAGCTTTTAATTACTACTCGGTTGTCCATATATAAAAATAAATGTGTATGCAAGACTGTTTATAATATTAAAATTGCTTATAATACTGAAAAATGGAATGCATGCCCAGTTAAGGCATTAGTTACCTAATTTACTATAATACACATAATCATACACAGAATGTGTTTGGATTTCAGAGAGCTGCTTCAGATCCTGTTTGGGGTGTTATACAATAATCAGTATACATTTCACATTACTTTTCTAAAAATCCAAAAATTTCTGAATTCCAAAAACAATCTAGCTCTTGGATTATCAGATACGGGAGTATGGGCCTGCATTTTTAAAAATTAAATACTATTTATAATTAGGTGAAAATATTTAAAAATAACCCTTCTATCACAAACTTGCTGGTTTTCCATTTTAGAGTTCTTTCTCACAAACTTTTATAAAAACTTTTAGCTCTTGCCAAATTAATCTGCTGCTTTTGGAACTGCTTTCCATTTTGTCCCTATTATAATGTCACTCCATAACTCTTTTCTAACACAGCTGTAATTCCAAACAACAACCATCACCAAAAAAAAAAAAAGAAGAAGAAGAAGAAGAAGAAACAACAAGGGAAGCCTGAATAAATTTTCTGTTAGTAATTATTTGCATAATTTCAAAATATTAAACTGTTCCCAAATCAATCTTCAACTACAAATAATCTTGCACTAAATAAATCTTTACCTTGTTGTTTTATGCCGAAGATCAACTATTACATCGACATCAGCCTTAGAACAATTGGAAAGTAAAAGGGTGACTGGTACTAAACAAAGGCTATGCAAGAAAAACAAACAAACAAATTAGCTATGTGTTTTTAAAACCCCCCAAAAAAAGCAACTTTCAAGAAAACAACACTTAAGAGTACCTAATAGAGCATAAGCTCTTTGAAAACAATTAGATTCAAAAACGGAAAAACAATGAGTTCTAAAATCACTTAAGACAAATTGTGTAAATAAGAAGTAAAACATATTAATACAATGCTGAATAAATATCAGAATATATACATCCACAAAACCATTTTATTTCAATTTATTATAGCTAATCTTAAAAACCTAAAATATTTCTTGGTGGTTATTTCCCAAAATGAAAACCAAAAGTCAATAATCTCAACATCTCAACTACAAAATATCAATGGAGAAAAAATAAATCATGAAAATGCCAACAACTAACCCTCTTCTCTCGCGTTTCTTCAAAATTATTTTATTTTGATAACGTGGCCCAGAACAACATTTGCTTTTCTATCAAATCTGCATAAAATCCATCATGCTTTGGAGAATATGAGAATTATTTCTATATTAAGTTATAAGAAGACCCTTCTCAAGTAGACACCTCTGTGCAGGTAACATAGTTTCTGGTATCACTTCATAATTAATAAATTACTAAAGTAGAAGAGAAAGAACAGGCAGTGACAGAAGAGGGCAAATGAACAAACTGGTGATTTTGAATCAAGAACATAATAAACAAACAT
Organism: Mormoops blainvillei; assembly: GCA_004026545.1. Taxonomy (NCBI): domain Eukaryota; kingdom Metazoa; phylum Chordata; class Mammalia; order Chiroptera; family Mormoopidae; genus Mormoops; species Mormoops blainvillei. The sequence continues at coordinate 40,762 of PVJD01006451.1, read as the reverse complement.
AACCCATGAATAAATGAGGCTGGGTTACATACTATTATTTATAGTTTACCCTATAAACACAAAGAACAAAGAGCAAAAAAGAAAAACTGGTAACCTTATAAGGACTCACAAAAATAACTAAAATTCTGCTCCAATGTTTTATGCTTTCAAAAATTTAAATAACAGGTTTCCCCAAACAAAAACTAAGATAACTCAAAAACATATCTTTAGGTTGTTCCAGTGCTATGCTCTTACCTCCCCCACAAACTTCACACAAGGAGAAGAGGGCAGCAAGACTACTGAGTACGTTTCTGGTCTGAAAGCACCGCATTAAAAAATTGCATAATTTGGAACCCAAAGCAAAACCTCAGGAACTTTTGCTCTTTTATTCCCATTTGATCCTCAAATATCAAATTCTCCATGCCTTGCCTAAATGCTTCTAGTAAAAGAAGAAATGTGAACATCTGGATGCTTCCTAGTTCCAAAACAAACTTATTATCTTCATTCCCCCTCTTCCTCCACTCCCAGTTTCAGTGACTAGCACCCCACCCACCCCAGCAAGCCTTAGGCATGATACTGACTGCTTTTGCATTGGGAATGGGGGCTACTGCCTCGCTAGACCCATTCGCCATTCCTTATTTTCTATTATTCTTCATTAATTCCTGTCCATTTTTTCTCCTACACATCTCCAGAACCTGGTTACTTCACTCCATCTTCATTTTCCTCACCAATTCCAGTCACCATGTCTCTTGGTTTGCTGTAACAGACTGAATCAGTCCCCCGACACTATTCCTTCTTTACCCTGGGTAGATTTCACATCTGACTTGTATTTCTCACTCGAGTGTGCACCAAAATCACCTGGAGGCTTGTTAAACAACACTGCGGGGCCCCACTCTCACAGTTTCTGATTCAGTAGATCTGGAGTGTGGCCCAAGATTTGCACTTCTAACAAGTTCCCATATGATGATGACGATGTTGGTCCAGGACCACATTTCAAAAATCACTGCTTCATACAATAGTCTTTCTAAAATCTGATGAGACACAAACAGTGCCTGAGATCAAACTTGCTGACTATTCCCCCACCACTAAAATTTGGCATTATTAAAAGCATGAGGTCCAGAGTCAGACTGCTAATGGTCAAATATCAGCTCAATTCCGAACCTCAGTTTTCTCAACTGTAAATGGAATAACAGCTGTACCCACCTTTTAGGGTGTGGTGATTAGCTAAGATCAAATATGTTAAGTGCTTAGAATAATGCTTAGCATGTTCCAAACCTCCAAAAACATTATCTAATATAACTTTTTATTTTGAAAATCTATGGCAGCTAAACCCTGTATGATTCATCTTTGTTATCTCTGGTCACCTCTTTTTCATATTCTCATCCTCTACTGCTCTGCATTCCACTGCCATAACGAAACAACCTACTGTCCCCTTCCTCCCCCTACATTTCTACACTACATTAAGAACACTTCTCTAGATCCTCAATCTCTTCTCTTTGTGTTTCTACATCTTTAACTAAAACTTGGCGGGGTACACAGCTTCCTCAATGCCCTCTCAATAAGCGGATGTCGTTTTTCTTGTTTGACATCTCTGGTCAGAATGTATCATTAATATAGTTCTCAATGCCACTTCTTGATTTCTTCTTCCTACCTCTTCCATAAAAACACCTCCATGTTTGTCACAACGTACTCCAAAGTTTTCTTTGCTTCCTTTCTTTTTTTTTTTTTTGTCCTTTTTTTTTTTTAATTTGACAAACAAAAACCAGTGACAGTAACCCAGTACAGGCAGGGATCCTTTGAGAGGAGGGGAAGATACAAGGACTGAAATATCTGAGATAAAGATGAGGAAAAACATTCATCTATTATGCCTGTCAAGCAAAGGCACACCACCGAGAGGAGAAACATTGCTGTAGGTTTCTCTTCCACATTACCCAGTGGCTTCATTTATTTAAAGCTTCAGCATGAGTTTGCTTACTTCTTGCAATCCCAAATCTTGTCATCCTTTCGTACAACTTCATTTGTCTAGGTTGATGGCTTATTCAACTCCTTCTTAAATCCTTGATCTGTCACCTCCATAACCATAAGCAGTATTCCAAATTCAGCCATTTAACTGCCATGACCATGCCGTGTACCTTTTGTTACCTAAAGGAGCTTCCTCTGAAATAATAGTCACTCACTCTCTGACCACTCCCTTTCATCTTTCCAGCTCTCCCATTAAATTACACTTCTGTTCTTTAGTTTCTCAAAGATGCCCAATCACTTTGCCCTCTATTTCAGTGATTCTCAGTCTTGGTTACCATAGTAACTGTAATTATTGTTTAGCCGTTACTCACTGCCCTCATCTTCCCACTGTGGGACTGTGGATTATTCTTGTTGACTGTGAAGGTGGCGCTATTTGGCCGATGGAATATTAATGACTTTGAGGCAAAGAGAAGGAAGCCTTTAATGTGCTATACAATATGGCTTACTTTTTGTACCACAGAGATATGCCACTTTGAATATATCCCAGAGAGTTGCTGCCCATTTGGACAGAGCCCCAAACATGTGTGGCTGCAGCCATGAACCCAACCCACGCACAGCCCGAAGCAAAGTTTCAGCCAAATCATAGTTGGCCTACAGACCCATGAGTATGGGAATAGATGCCTTGCAAGCTACTGAATTTTGGAGTAGTTTGTTCTGAAGCATTACTGTGGCAACAATGAAGGACGCAGGTACATTCTGGTATCATCTGAGGGCATTTTTAAAAATATAGATGCCTGGGTCCTATTCCCAGAGACTCTAATTCAATTGGCCTGAAGCAGCAGGATTTTCAAAAATCACCCAGATGATTCTAATGTGCAGCTAATGTTGGGGCGGGGGGCGGGGGGGGACTGCCATGTGTTAACCTTACTGAACCCATCCTGTTTTCACACACTTCATGTAATTTTGATTCTGCAATAATTTTAACCCACTGCTCTACTTTAGTTCAATCAAACCTGTCCTGCTTCACATACTTCCTGCACTGCCTAGAATCTATGATGCTTTTAAAACCCCAAAAGAATTATGTGGAAAACACTTAACTATTCTAGACTCTGAAGTGCAGCCAAGGATTTAACCATTAAAGAAGCACCATGGAATCTAAGATATTCATGAAGTAATTGAAGCAGGTCTGATAAACAAGAACAAAGTAATCAGTGGGTTAAAACAAAACACCATGGAATCAAAACTCATGCAAGTATGTGAAGTAAAGGCAGGTCCAATAGGGATAAAACATAACCTCCCTCCCCTCAACACTGGCTGCATATTAGAATCACCTGGAGAACTTTAGGGACCCTGGACGTCCAGCCTGCACAGCAGGCGAACCGAATCGGAGTCTCTGGGAAGAGGCCTAAAGCACACCTCCCCAGGTGATCACTGTGCACATCTACTAGTCAGGGCACACGGAATGAGTACGGAGCAGCATCAAGATGAGACAAAAATTTAAGAGCAAAAGTATTTTTAAAACAACTTGAATGGCTAAAATTTTTAAAAATCCAACAGTAATATGTGTTGATACAGATACAAAGCAGAGGGAATTCCCACATCCTATTAGTGGCATATACAAATTGGTAAAACTACTTTGAGAAAATTCCTAGATAAATACGCACACATGCACCAGGAGATATATACAAGAATGTTCACAGCAGTAGGAATTAAAAATAATTCAAATATGAAAATAAAAAGTCCATCAGCGGTAGAACAGGTAAACTAATTCTGGTGTGTTCAAACATATTCATATGGCAATGAGAATTAATTTTATAGCTTCATGCAATGATTGATAATGACTAACATAATATTACATGAAAGAAGCTGGACATAAAAACTTACAAAAATCAAAATATCAAGATGTATACATAGTTGTAAAAATTGTAAGAGGAAGCAAAGACATGAATATCAATTTGGGGATGGACTAGGAGGGGAATTCTGAGGTGCTAGCAATTTTCTATTTCTTGAATAGAGATGATTATGTGGCGGTTAGCTTTGTGGAAAAAAAATCAATGCAACCATACATTTTTGTTTTAGAGCACTTTTCACAACAAAAGGGTTTAAAAATGGTTAGTACAATCGAGTTTTTTTTTTTTACTATTTCTGAAGTCAGATCTCTGTCAAGGTTTGAATTTGTCTGGCACTCTTCCCATGTGTCGTTAGCCAGCTTCTTCTCATTCCTCTCAGTAGTTATCCTCAAATTTCACTTTTTAAAAATTCTCTACCCTGTATTCTCTTATCTCCTAATTACTTTGAGTAGTTAACCTTGCACCTATGGACGCTCCAAAACGTGTCAAGTTGTTGAAGAATCTCCCTACCTTTTTCTCTCCATTTCAACATAAGGACGACACTTGTTCAGTCCAAAGCTATCCTGTCATTCTTTGGTGTGTGTACCTTATCATCTTCTAAAGATTCTATTGCTCTCCTTGTATCCCATCATTTCTTCAAGATCATGCACATATCCATGCATTAACTAGTAAGAAAATAATACTGAATAGGTATTTCCTGACTGCCATTCACAGACCAGCTTCTTGGAAAGGTGGTCTACACCAAGTATCTTTACTTACTTACCTCCCATTCTTTCCTCAACCAACTATGTCATGCTTCCACCTCCACTATATAGCAACATTCTTCTCAAAAATCATCAGCAAGCTCTTTATTGTCAGATCCAATGAACGACGTTTTGGTCCATTTACTATCTGACATTTCTGCAGCATTGTAAATCACTAATCACTTCTCTCTCCTTGAACTGTTCTCACTCAGCCTTTGAGATACCACTTTCTGCCTCCTTGGTCTTTTTCCTTCTTCCTAATTAACTCACTGCTACTTCTCAACCAGTCTTCTTCATGGCCCCTTTCTTGCTCCTTAGCTCCTCTATTAGATGTCATTGTTCTGCAGGTCCCCATTCTCTTTTTGTTCCATCCCACTCCATCCCCACGCTTACCCAGATGACTTCACATACTTCGAAATTCATACTTTCAATTATCACTTACATATTGCTTTTAACAGACTTCTCTCCACATTTTCTTATACCTGTAAACCAGCAACTTTTTCAAGTGTCATCTGATTTAGAAACTTATACTTTTAGAATCTTAAGTTTATGTAATTATGCTATTTACCAAAATTATAAATACATCATTCCTCAGAAGTTTACCACTTAATAAATCTCAAGTAAATAATGCTGTCAAAATTTGAACTGTTTGGTGTGTCTATATTGTAGTCATATCTTAGGTTTAATTTCCAGGTCTAAAACAAACGAAATAATTGAATACTTTTTCCTTGTTTTTCACTTAATGATAAACCTGCTCAACAAAAGGAAGCGTTTGGCAACTGAGGTGGCTAAAGCAATATCCATCTTTAATCACAGCAGCAACATATAGTAATTGCAGTAAAAGATAAATTACTTAAAATCAGTATCTGTATACTCGATATCATTCTAAATTTCTTCTTCAATATTTGGGTTAATGGTATTGTCTAAATAAATAAATAAATAAATAAATAAATAAATAAATAAATAAATGTGTGTGTGTGTGTGTATTGTATACAAATTTTTAACAAATAACCCCTCAAACCTTTTTTGATGAAAGGGATGATTAAATGATTCTGGATAGTGAAGACTTGTTTTAATGAGACTAGAAAGCTGCTCTACTGATGGTCTCAAAGAAACTGCAGTGTTTTCTGGTCTGAAAAATTTTAGTAGTTCCATTTCTGGTGGCTCCTGAAAAAAGAATAGAAAAAAAATATGACAATTAAAACCACTGCCTTGTTATAATAAAGTACAATGTATACAAACAAAAAAAGTCAAAATTCAATAAAGCAAAGCACAAACAATACTATTTCTGCTGTTATTTAAACAAACAGTTGGCATCATTTGCAACATAACCTAGGATGAAGAAACTAGGATCTGGCCCTGGCCAGGTGGCTCAGCTCTTTGAGGTGTTGTCCCATGCACCAAAAAGGCTGCGGGTTCAGCTCCTGGTCAGGGCACATATCTAGGTTGCAGGTTTAATCCCCAGTCAGGGTGCATATGGGAGGCAACCAATCAATGTTTCTCTCTCACACTGATGTTTCTCTCTCTCTCTCAGTCTTTCTCCCTTCCTCCCTCTCTAAAATCAATAAACATATATTGCTGGGCAAGGATTAAAATAAATAAATAAATAAATAAATAGAAACTAGGATCTGGAATCACTTATTCATTCCCTATTTATTATGTGCTGGACTTAGACAGGAATTCCAGTAACTTCACATACTAGCTCTATGATCTTGTCATACATTAAGACAATTTCCTCATATATAAAAAGGGGTTCTTAATAATTTCAAAAGTTGTGGTTCTCATCTGGTAAAACTGCTTAGTACTTAGTCTATAGTTATTCATTTGTACGGCAACTGTTTTAATAGTTGAAATAAAATTGCCTTAAAATTTTATTTTGAAAATATATTGCTGTTTTTTAGATATTATAGTGCTTCAACTATTAACTAAACGTTAATATGCATGTAAAAGTATTAACACTGATGGCATCAGGCACATTGTATACACTTCAATAAATATCATTATCATCTAAATGAAAATACAGGGTAACATCACATTTCTATTCTTTTTTCCCTTGGTTACTTTTTTTCCATTTTCATTCACCATCCAGGAAATTTTTGATTTTTAATTTCTTGCTAGTCAAGTTATATTCTGATCTATACCTGGGATTGGCTAACTATAGCCTATGGGTCAAATCCAGCTTGCCTCTTGTTTTTATGAACAACTTTTTGTTGGAAAACACAGCAAGAGCCTATCTATGTTAGCTTTTGTGGCTTCTGAGCCCCAACAACAGAGATGAGTAATTAGGATAAAGACCTTCATTATCTGGTTTTTTTTCCCCCCCTGGAAAAAGTTTGCTGACCCCTGATTTATACAGTTGCAAAATCAAGAACTAAATTTGCTTTTTCATATAAGTCAGAAAAAAGTGACCAGAGGCCTATTATTGGAAGACAGCAGGAGTATACTTCCGGGCTTCTGGGTCCTAGATATATCAGAGTGTTCTTCAATTTGTGAAATTCAATGAACTATTCGCTATTGTCTATTTATGTTACACTTTATCAAAAAGTTCAAAAGATGTGTTATTGTTAACTGTATTCTAATCATCAAAGAAAATAATCTATTGTTTGAGACTTTAAAACTATACTGAACAAATTCCCATATAACACCTATCAGGAGAAAAATACACGTACAATGGCCATGAAGGGAGACTAAAGACTGGAAGCTAATTTACTGACAGGATATTCTCAGTTTATCTCTCTACCAGCTTAAGCAGCCTAAGAGTAACAAGAAGTATATTCACAATCAATGTGAAAGAATTTGTACCAGTAGTTTCATAAAAAGGATTTGATTCTACCTTTTGAAAGTTCAGCCACAAGAAAGGAAGCTGTAAAGTACTATTATCCTTGTTTTATAAATGAGTAGTAAGCTAAAGTTTATCAAGTTATGCTAGTAATTTGCACTAGGTTATCAGTCTGAAAGTCTTTGAGCTTCGAATCTATTACTCACAGTATAACGAAACCACCATATCGCCCAAGCTTAGTTATATAAAGAGACTATAAAGTACTTCAAAGGTAACATATAAAGAAATAAAAAGGATATGTTATACACAGTATATAAAATGGGAATATAACAAGGTTAAATTTTATAGAAATCACTGTTTCATTTTCTAAGTGCCAATCTTGCCACTGTTTGAGATGTTCCAACTTATGAAAAGTTTATGGCGTTTACAACTAAACTCAGGGTTTTTGTATTAATCAAAGGGAGAAAAATTATATTCTTAAAATGAGAAATAGTTTTGGTGTTAAATTTGATATATTCCTTAAACCTAATGGAAAACAACATTAGTAACTATCAAAACAAAAACTGATTCACATTATAGACTCACCAATGGAAGCTATAACTAGTAGATCCAAGTAAGCTTGATGAGAAATCAGACATTTACATAGTCTTAAATTATCTCTCCACAAATTATTATTACAAAAGGAAAAACAGTAACTTTACTGTGGAGAAACATGGCAAACACTATTTTAATCAATTGATCCATCATTGATAATGTGATAAATTAATATCATGTGCTTTGTGATGTAATACACTGACAAGGCTATAACATAACATCTTTTATATTTTAAGGTTATGCCATAAAATTCATAACCTTAATCTAATCACAAGGAAGCACAATAAAAATCCAAAGAGGTATTAATGATACATTAAAATAACTGACCCATGCTCTTATAAAAAAATGTTAAAGTCATAACTGACAAAGACACAAGAAAATATCCCAGATTAAGGGAGACAGAAGAGACATGACAACTAAATACAATGCATGATCCTGAACTGGATCCTGGATAGGAAAAAAAAAAACTCAGCTATAAAAATATTGAAAACTCTGATGACATTTGAGTATGGACTGTATATTAAATATATTGCATCAATGTTTAACTTCCTGATTTTAACCATGGTCTTTGTGCTTATGTGTAAGAGATTATCTTTGTTCTTAGAAATACTAGAGGACAGGATTTCTGTATTTTACTTGGAAGTAATTACTTGAACATGATCAAGAAAAAAGTTAATATGCATGCATATATAGAAAGAATGATAAAGCAAATAAGGTAAAAATGCTAACCATTTAAGAGCCTGAATGAAAAAGAGACTTTTCTACTATTCTTACAGCTTTTCTATAAGTTAGAAAATTATTTCAAAATAAAAGTAGTCAAAAATAATGGGAAGAAAAGCTTGAAAAGAAATACCTGTTATTTATAAATACAATATAAGGTAACTATTTGAATTACTGGACTAAATGTGCTTAAATTTTCTTCACAGTACTATAAGAACTTTTTGCTAGGAGTAAGTAGTATTTCAGGAAAAGTAAGAAAACATATTAAACACTATTGCCAGCTGCTGCACAACTCCAGAGGCTATCCCTTACATTTTATGATATGTGCCCTGGAATGCTGCAATGGTCTGGGCCTTTTATAGCAAATAACAAAATACAGAGAATGTTGTCCTCTCAAGCAAATCAATCTTTATATAATATGAATTCTAGATATCTTAGATCACAAATGCTTTTTAATACTCTTAATAAGTGCTAATGAATTTTAAAATCAATGTATGTTCATTTCTTATTTTAATCAGTCTTATGTCACCAACCCTCAACTCAAACCCCAATATAAAAAGCTTGTACAAATCAGATCTCATCAAAAATACAAAACCAACCAAACAAAACCCCCCACAAGTTTACGGGAAAGCCCCGACGCAAACTGTTATTACCTGTTTCTGAGGATGTGAAAAGGCTTCTTTTCCTATAGTGTGAAGAATAACATGATGTTGTCCTTCCAAAATAAGCTGCTTACTGTCTTCTACAACGTAAGCCTAAGATACAAAACACAAAAATGTTACCTTGCTTAGCAGTAACCTCAAAAGCAACCAACAAGCTCTTTCCTGGCCGCTGAGAAGTTGTGTGAAGGAGGAAGCAGGAGGTTGGGAGCATTTGACATTTGGCTCCAGCAAAAACCCACCGCTATGTCTAAGGAAGGCATTGCTGCTGGAGGTGTAATGGACATTAATTCAGCTGTATAAGAGGTGCTAAAGACCACTCATCCACGATGGTTTAGCACGTGAATTCGTGAAGCTGCCAAAGCCACAGGCAAGTGTCAAGGCCATCTTTGTGTGCTTGCATCCAACTGTGATGAGCCTATGCATGTCATGTTGGCGGAAGCCCTTCGTGCTGAACACCAAATCAACCTAGCTATAGCTGATGAGAACAGGAAACCAGGGGAATGGATTGGCCAATGTAAAACTGACAGAGGTGAAGCCCATAAAGTGGTTCATTGCAGTTGTGTGATGGTTAAGGACTATGGGGAAGAGTCCCAAGCCAAGGATGTCATCAAGGAGTACTTTGAATGCCAGAAATGAACAAATACACTTGGCTTTTGTTTCTTAAAAAAAAAAAAAAAAAGTAACCAACGCAGTACTTGATGGAAGGTAGAAACATTATGGCTAATATCTCTCAATTACCAATACTCATGGTTGTGTTAGCATTTCTACTTTTATTTATTCACTGAACCTATAAAGTATCTGTCAAAATCTGTTTTGCATCAATTTAACACAGTGTTGGCTTGCATATTTCAGAGATACTTCTTGAATTCTTTTCCAATTTTCTCTAAGGTCTTAAGAAACTAGTTAAAAACAGTGTCAAATGACCCACAGACACGGCTAATTCTGAAATGTATTCTCCTCCCTGCACAAAGGATTAACTTCTAAAAACAAACCTCTACGTTTAGTTAAGATTGGTTAGGAGTTGTAATATACCCCATTTTCAATTTTTTTTCCCCAAAAATATGTTGTCCAAGCTCTGAAGAATACTCCGGAATTACATTTTATTCAAGAGTCCCATGCTTCCTGTGCATCCTACTCCACAACTTACATGACTCAAGTTTTCTTTCATTCAATGGTCATTTTTGCGTAATCTAGTAAAAGAAAACCTACCACTTCTTCAAATGAGTTAGTAATAAACGTATCATAGATACTAGCCACTACCAAACTTCATATCTCATTCTTTAATCTTTTCAAACTTCCATTTTCTATAGCCAAGGAGCATCACAATCTTCAAAAGTTTCTTCTTCATGTGATCAGCAATACTAGTAGGGGGCTTTTATTCAGGGCCATTTTTTAAAAAGGTAACACTTTCCCCCCAAACCAAGGTTACTATGTACTTAACAATGAATACAGAGTACAAAGCATACATCACTCAGAATACTGTCTTGGAAATATTACAAACTGTTACATGGCAGGAATCTGTGAAATGACAGCCACAAATGCCATGGGTCTATTATACATTCAGACTGAAAATAGGGTTCTCTTGATTCTAAACTTCAAGAACATTTGATATCAAGCTAATAATGTGTAACTAATAGTTAATATTAACATCTTCTATAATTAACAAAAGCATCGATTTATTTAAAAGCAGATTAATTGAAACATGAAAAAAAAACACTCATGCCAACTTGGTTTCAAAAATGTTTACCAAATGTGTGATTTAGTATGAAGAACACTCTAGAACATTTAAATCCATTTAAAGTACATGTATTGATCATCTACTATGGGCATATCTTTATGCGAAGCCTTTAGTCAAGCAACACAAAATCAAATCTCACACAGTTCAGGTGAATACCAATCATCAGAATCCTCCATTTCACTGCAGAATCATTATATATACATACATGTGCCAAACTGTGATCCAAAATGGTGGCAGATTAGATGGGTATCACACTCACCTCCTCCCAGAAAGGACTAAACTAGAATACAACTAAAATACGGAACAGTCAACCTGAATAACCAACTGAAGACTAGTTGAACAGAAGTCTTATAATATAGGATTTACAGAAGAAGCCACATCGAGACTAGCCGGAAGGGCAGAGATGCGAGAAAGGTAGGCCCCACCCCTATGGGCTGCGGCTGAGATTTCAGAGGGATATCTCAGCTGCAAAGGTTCCCCCTGAGGAGCTGGGGTTGAGATGCCACGCCGGGCTACCCAACCCAGGGAAACAGAGTTGGGAAGAGGTGTCCACATAACATCTGGCTGAAAATCAGCAGGGATTCTGTCTGCTGAGTCAGCTAGAGACATAAGTGCCCTCCTACAGGGCCAACACACAAAATCTCTTTTGCAGCCACACGCCTGGGTTTTGGCAGAGGGAAGGCATAGGGGAATGAAGTTGTGTGAGGAGGGGCTAAGGTTTGTGACTCTAGGGAGAGAGCTAACAGGACAGCCACCAGATCCCCTCTGCTGAGTCACTCTCTGCACCACATAGGCCATCTTCCTTAGGTGGTGCACTCCCATCCTTAGGGCATCACTGTGGGGGAACACAACAGCTCCCACCCTTTGGACTCCTTGTCACACCATCCTGCAGGGCTCACACCCTGCAGAGGAAGCAGCTGCCTGTGCTGGGGTATACAGGTCTGGACACACTCAGGGGGTGTCAGTGACTCCACTCACTCTCCCATGAACCTGACTAGCGCCATGTCCCCTAACAAAGATCTGCTAACTGTATCCCCCAGGCTCCAGGTGGCCCAACCCTCTCTGCTGGTGGCACCACCCTGACAAGGACAGGGCAGAACCTGGGGCAGACCGAGTTATGTGGCTCTGGGGCAGGGACCACTCCTCCCACTTCTCTCTACTGGGAAATCCACTAGTCCCACCCCAGAACTCTCGGTGGCCTCACCCTGCTGAGATCAGGCTCCTGTAGAATCTTAAATAGACTGGGTTCTGTGGCTGTAAGACAGGTACCATTTTTTCCTCAGACCGTGACCGGTGCAGGGCCCTCCCTTCAGGCGGCCAAATCTTAGTCAGCTTGGGCCTGATGAACTCTGCTGGCCTCACCCTGATGACCCTCTGAGACCTCACCCCATGACAAAGGTCTGCGGGTACCCAACAGGCGGCAGCTTGACTTGGCATACATACCCTGGGACATTTGCTGAGTGGCCTCAGGCCCAGCACTGGTACTGAGTTTGAACCTGTATCAATCTGGTGAACACCACTCACCCCTAACTGGTAACTCACTGAGAACCAACCTCATACAACTAGAGTACCACCAGAGGCTCTGTCAGTGATTGGGCCTATCAGGCCACTGGGAGGAAGAAGCATGCAGAGGCAGATTTTAGGGTGCCTTGGGATGTTTCCTAACCTGCCCCTGGGCCTGGCGCTGGTAAAAACCAGCCTTGGTGTACAGGTTGGTCCTTCCTACTCACATCCAGGCCCAGCAGAGGAAGCCACAAACTGTGGATTGCTTTGTAGCTCCTAACAGGTCAGTCACAGGCAGCATCTGACATTAGCCTGCACCAGAGTCCCTCCCAAGGGGCCGCAAAACCAACACACGCCATGGCCAGCTTCAGACAACATCAGAGCAGGATCCCATTAGCTTCACAAGCAGCATATCCAAAGGGAGATCTTGGCAGGTAACAGACCCTGCTGAAGTGAGTACCACTTCGTGTGGACATTACCTGTACAGCAGCTTGTACACTATGGTTGGGGTTGATCCTGACAGTCAACCAGCCTGACCCCACACACAAACAAACTAAAAGCAATCAAGATTCAATTACAACAGGAGGGCCCTCATAACATATACAGGGTCCATTCCAGGAGCACCCAGATCAAGTGATCATGAAGACTACCACTGGGTTCTACAGGGCACCCACTACATAAGGCCATGCTACCAAAACTGGGAGTCATGGCAGACTAACTTAATACATAGAAACAAACACAAAGAGGCAGCCAAAATGGGGAGACAAAGAAACATGACCCAAATGAAAGAATAGGAGAAATTTCCAGAAAAAGAACTAAATGAAATGAAGACAAGCAACTTATCAGATATAGAGTTCAAATCAATGGTTATAAAGATGCTCAAGGAACTTAGTGAGAACTTCAACAAAGAGAAAGCAGGCATAAAAAGGACAGAGAAACCATAAAAAAGAACCAGTCAGAAATAAAGAATACAACACAGTGGTACCTCAGTACTCGTCATTAATTCATTCTGGAACTCGTGGTGTGACTAGTGCTGAAACCAAAGAGTACCAAATGCTATGAGTGAGGAGGCATTTTCTCTTGTAGGGTGGCATGTGACTCATACAAGCTCTAGCAAGTGTGACAAGTCCAGAGCAAGCACCAAGTGCCAAAACATTTTTTTCTCGTCAAAATGTGATGAGTACAGGGTTTGACAAGTTCTGAAGCTGACGAGTACTAAGGTGTGACTGTATCTGAAATAAATACACTAGAACAAATAAATAGCAGGTTGGATGATGTAGCAATCTGGAAGACAAGGTAGCAAAAAATACCCAATCAGAGTACTCCCCTCCAAAAAAGAGTGTTAAAAAAATGAAGATAGTATAAGGGACCTTTAGGACAACATGACGCATAACAACATCAGCATCACAGGAGTGTCAGGAGGAGAGAGAAAGCAAGGGATTTAGGAAAAAATAATGATGGGAAACTTCCCTAACCTAGTAAAATAAAAAGTCACACAAGTTCAGGAATGGCAGAGTCCCACACTATACTATAAGGCCATAGTAATGAAAACAGCACGGTATTGGCATGAAAACAGACATACAGATCAATGGAACAGGACAGAAAGCCCAAAAATAAACCCACACCTTTGTGGTTAATTAATATTTGACAAAGGAGGCAATAACATACAATGGGGTAAAGATACTCTATTCAGTAACTGTATTTGGAAAATTGGACAGATGTGTGCAAAAAAAAAAAATAAATATTAACCAGACTATCTTCTTACACCATACACAAGAATAAACTCAAAATGGATTAAAGACTTAAATGTAAGACTCAAAACTATAAAAATCCCAGAAGAAAGCATAGGTAGTAAACTCAGATACTTCTCGTAGCAACGTTTTTCTGGTATGTCTCCTCAGGCAAGGGGAAAAAAAAAGAAAAAATAAACAAATGGGACTACATAAAACTATAAAGTTTTTGCACAGCAACGGAAACTATCAACAAAATGAAAAAAATAACCCACTGAATGGAAGAACATATTTGCCAATGATACATCTGATAAGGGGTTTTTAATATCTAAAACTTATAAAGAACTTACACAACACCAAAAAAGACCCAAACAACTCAATTTAAAAAATGGACAAAGGACCTGAATAGGCACTCCTCCAAAAAGGACACAGATGGCCAAAGACATATGAAAAGATGCTTAAGGTTACTATAATCAGAGAAATGCAAATTAAAACCACAATGAGATATCGCCTCACACCTGTCAGAATAGTTATCTTCAATAAAACAAAAAACAACAACTGTTGGCAAGGATGCGGAGAAAAGGGAACCCTAGTGCACTGTTGGTGGGGATGCAGATTGGTGCAGCCACTGTGGAAACCAATTTATTAGAGTTACCTCAAAAAATTAAAAATGGACCTGTCTTATAGCCCAGTGATTCTACTTTTGGGAACATATCGGAAGAAACCTCAACCACTGACTTGAAAGAATATATGCACCCCTATGTTCAGTGTAGCATTATTTGCAATAGCCAAGATTTGGAAGTAGCTCAAGTGCTCATTTGCAGATGGGCAGATAAAAAAGCTGTGGTACATTTACACAATGCAATACAACTAGGCTGTAAAAAGGAAGGAAATCTTATCTTTTGCGACACCATGGATGTACCTGGAGAGTACTATGCTAAGTGAAATAAGCCAGTCAGAGAAAGACAAAGAGCATATAATTTCACTTACATGTGCAATCTAATGAACAAAATAAACAAAATAGAAACAGACTTACAGATACAGAAAACAGACTGACAGCTGTTACAGGGGAGGGGGACTTGAGGGCTGAGTGAAACGGAAAGGGGGAGGGGCGGAGGTAGAAGAGCGTGAAGGGGACCAAATGGTGATAGAATGAGGCTTGATTTTGGGTGGTGAACACACAATACAGAGATGATGTATTATAGAATTGTACCCCTAAAACCTATATAATTTTATTAACCAATGTCACCTCAAAAAATTTAATAAAAGTAACACATACAACACATGGGCATATATATATGCCTAGATACAAAAGGGTATACTGAGAAAAGCAAGCCTCCTCTGTATTCTAGGTCAGGTAACTTTAGGGAAAACTAATGCCTAAACAATCTCATTCTGATCTGCCATGTATGAATTTTATTTGGATATGATTTTCAAAAAAAGATTAAAATACTTTCAAATAATCTGGAAAACATGAATACAGACCAACAATTAGATAATTATTAAGAATTACTGTTAACTTGGTTGAGATAATAATATTGTGGGGTTGAATTCAACAAGAAAGTCCTTATGTGCTCAAAGTACATACAGAAGCATTTACAGATAAAATATTATGTCATTTAAAAAAATGCTATAGCAAAAAATAAAGGAAGGTAAAAACAAAAGAAAACAAAAGAGAGAGGGAAATGGAAGATGAAAAATGAATAGCAACAAATGAATAATGGATTTCAAGAGGTTCATGGTGTGACTTTTCCTTTTTCAGTGTTTGAAAATGCCCATAATAAAGAGTTTCATAATAATACTTGCTTTCCATGAAGCTTATCATGTCTACAGTATTCTCAGCACCACTTACAACTAACAGTAACAGAGAGGAAAGTGATCTAATTGGAATGAATTCTTCCTTTATGCAAAAAAGTCCTTATAGAACTGGTAAACTATAAAACAACTTTGATATTGAAACTGGAACATTTAAGCAGGAAAACATAAAGGGCAGGTTATGTTTACTCTTCAGCTTAAGAATCAAGTATCTATAAGCAAGGTTTGTAGAAATAATGTAATAACACATACCTTCCATAATATGACCACATTCAAATCCACCTCACTGCACTTCTGAATTAATCTCACGGCATCCTCTATTGACTGTTTTTCTGTGTGCACTGACGGCTGGGCTTGTAATTTCCTTAATTCAGAGGATAAACTTCGATAAAAGAAATCTGCACACGGGCTTGCTGAACTTACTATCTGTTAAAAGAAAATCACTTGTCTACATAATTGTTTTCCATTGAATACACCTTGCCAAATTTGTATTTCTACAACTTACACACACGAAGTCTTATTCAATAATTCCTTGTCAATTTGTTGAATATACGGGAGCCACACTAAAACTGGAACACCTAAAATATCTCATATAAATTACCTGAACCTTAAAGATGTTACTTCAAAATAATCTACACTACTGTGACATTAGGTCTAGCCTTTTCAAGCATCCAGGGAGGATAAATGGGTAGCTCTAAGAAAATGAATAAAAAATAAACTCTAGAAAAGAAAGTAATTTTTTTTTACTATTAAAATAACAAAAGTACTTCTCATTCAAATACTTAGAACACCAGGCAACATCCGATCAAACAAAATGCATATGGAGTCACTGGTATTAACTGCCTTTTATACTTGAAGGGAGAGAATATGAAAAAAAAGAATTTTAAATGGTTTCAGAACTATGGGATTTCCCTTAATTAAGGGAATATTGTGTTTCATTGTAAAATCTCTTACTTATGATTGCGTGCATTTTAGGCTATATTATGTAGATGTTATGCTTTGAGTTAATTAATTATTAATAACTATATACATTTTCCCCAATAGGAGTAGTTTTTTCCAAGAGTTTTCTTATTTATCTGTATTGCTTGGTAAGTTTTATTTACTCAGTCAGATTCATCAAAAGATAAAAATGCCATGTTTCTGTCTTCAAAAGTACTTAGCCACAAATACAATAAAAATGACAACCTGAATATAATTTAAGGGTCCTGATAATGTTTCTAGGGATGTCAAATTTAGAAATGAAATTAACAAAACAAATGAAATCCTGAAAACTAAATTCAACCATTCAGGAAGGACAGTATCTACAAAAGTCATATTTGTTTTGCAATTATTGGACTTTTGGTCCTCTAAGCTATTTCTGAATAGCTGCTTCCCCAAAATATCAAGACAGTAACAAAGAGCAAGTCAGATGAAGGCAAGTGATAACAGAAATGCAAAGTATAAGGATGTCTGGAATTATCAAGAAAAAGAACAGAAGGAAGAAATAATAACAATAACAGTGCACAACTACATGGAATTAATTTTACACCCTTGGTCCATTTTTTTTCTTACAGATCACCAGATCACCTCTTCAGACTATCTGTAGGGCTGGTCGAAAATACAAATTCCCATACTCCACCCAAGATGTAATGAATCAGAGGTTTTGTACATTTCTGAAAGTTTGAAAACCACTGTTCTAGAGGATTTGTATAAATATCAAAGTTGAGAGTACTGCTGCTCTAAACAGTAATATATTTAAAATCACAAAACAGCTTATTATTTTGGTCTCAGAACCATATAATATACCAAAATTCAAAGGATTATCATCTGTATAAAAGTGGTTCCATCTATATACAGTGGTTCCGCTGTAACCACTTTCTCTAACAGTTTCCCTCATATAATACTGTTTCTTTTTTTTTTAATCCCAAGGATTATACTTATTTCATGTGATCAAAAGAAAGTTAATTTTCACCCTGGCTGGTGTGGCTCAGTGGATTGAGCACCGGCCTAAGAACCAGAGGGTCACTGGTTTGATTCTCAGTCAGGGCACATGCCTGGGTTGTGGGCCAGGTCCCCAGTGGGGGCGCGCACGAGAGGCAACCAAACATTGATGTTTCTCTCCTCTTTCTTCCTCCCTTCCCCTCTGTCTGAGGGTAAATGAATAAATAAATAAGTAAAATCTTTAAAAAAGAGAAAAAGCTATCATAAAAAATGTTAATTTTAATTAATTAATTAAAATGGTATAAATCTTTTTTTTAAAAGATTTTATTTATTTTTAGAGAGAGGAGAAGGGAGGGAGAAAGAGAGGGAGAGAAACATCAATGTGCGGTTGCCTCCTGTGCGTCCCCTGCTGGGGACCTGGCCTGAAGCCAGGCATGTGCCCTGAGAGTCAAACTGGAGACCCTTTGGTTCGCAGGCCGGTGCTCCATCCACTGAGCCACACCAGTCAGGGCAAAACGGTACAAATCTATATAGCATTTCTGGTCTGTTTTGGGGCATGAAGTCAAGTGTCAAAACCCAACAAAGTTCATCAACCAAATAATCTGGGGATTACTAAAGCAACAGTTTTGCCAAAATAGGCAGATATTCCAGAACTGTGACTTTTAAAATCAAATGCTACTGTGGTTATTTGCATACCTGTTCACTTCCAAAGATGATATCTGCAAAGGTGTATTTTTCTGAGGACTGTGTGGCAACTAAAAAAAGGGGAAAACAAACTAATCATATCACTGGCATGAAATATAAACTGACCATTAAAAAAGTATTAAATTAAAATAAATTTACCTTCTTTTCCCTTACACCGTATTGCCTTGAAGCAAAACTTTCCCTTTTCCCTACTGCCAAGTTTGGCATCTAGGAAGAAAAGAGAAAATTTCAAAGACCCGTCTGAGCTTATAACATGGTAAAAGCAACTCATTCAGAATTCCTCAAACTGGAAAATAATTCATAATCATAAATAATGTTTAATGAAAAATGCCTTTGCTTTCACCTCAATGAAGTAAATCTTGCTCTGCTGTTAAAAAAGGATAAAATTAAATTTTTGTGAAATACATGTTCATTATGTGTCTGTGTGTGTGTGTGTGTGTATGTATGTATGTATGTATGTGACAGTGCAGATATACAGAAAGCGTGAGAGATAAGAATTTGGAGGCACAGTCCCATCACTCTATTTCTTCATTTCTTTTCAGTATTTCTTCATAGTCTACATGATTTATGCCAATACTGCTATATGTATATACTTTGCTATGATATATATTTTCCACCATTGGAAACACCTCTAAAATGCTAATATATTTTAATGACCACAAAACAGTCTTCATTTCAGCTAAATTTACATTAAAGCCACGTTGAATTTTTCCCTAGTAAGCATAATCTTGCAATAAACTGCTGTTGACTACATGGATTTTCCCACATTCTTAAGTTAATTCCTTTGTATAAATTCCAAAAATAAGAATAACCACAAGGCTAAGGGTTTAAACATTTTTATATCTTTTGAATATATATCATACAATACTTTTCCAGAAAGAGCATCTATCATTTTGCCAGCTTCACTTCACTCTACATTACTAGATAATCTCATATTACTGGCAGGACAATAAACTGATAGAAATATTCTGGAAAACAATTTGTTAATATATACCACAAGTATGCCTAATCTTTTTTTAAATGTTATATAAGTATGGAAATACACAGAAGAGCCAGTCAGTACATAGGTATGGTTATACACAAAAAAATCCAGCTTTCTAATGGCAAAGGAAATAAAAACTTCCATATTTTAGTGTTTATGTTCCTGTACTGTTTGAAATTTTGAAAGTGATCATGTATTCAGACACCAATTTTACAACTGAATAAAAAAAAAAAGAAAACAGGTATATGTAGAAGGAAATTAAAAAATGGAATAGAATTAAAATAAGTAATTTGATTTATAGTCACGTCAACTAGTGAAGGCACAATTTAATGCTTAATGATGTTAATTATAAGAAATGTACCAATAATCTTAGATTATGGTACTACTCTGAAAGGAAAAATCAAACAATGATGGTATGTTAGAATTTACTATAAAGAGGGAAAAAGACACAAACCTTTGTTTTCAGAGAGATTTACAGATTTCTGTAACTTCCAGTGTTTGCTACTACTTGATACTTGTACTATATGGAATTCCTTAACACCTGCTTCACTCTATCAAAAAGAAATGAAAGAATCACTCAGAGTTTAGAAGTATTAACAGGGTATTTCAATTAAAACAATATTTAGACACTGGTACCAAAGTCAATACCGATTAACATAAGATGAAAATTTTATTTTAAAATAAATTAATATATACATTTCAGAAAGTTTAAGTTATTTGATACCCTTTCTCATATTCTTAAAACAGAGAAGGCAACATTTCATCTAAGAAATATGTTTGGTCCTGGCCAGTGTGGCTCAGTTGGTGAGAGCATTGTCCATGGACCGAAAGGTCATGGGTTCGATCCCATTCAGAGCACATGCCAAGAGGGCAGCCAATGAGACCAATCAATGTTTCTCTTTCATACTGATGTTTCACACATGTTCACAATATGATGTTCTTACATTGATGTTTCTCTCTCTCTCTCCCCCACTTCCTCTCTCTCTCTAAAAGCAATGAAAAAATATCCTCAGATGAGGATGAAAAAAATTAAATAAGACATGTTTATAATGCATTCCTAGAGGCAAATTTTAAAACACTGAAAGTATTTAGTTACTACATCTATCATAATGAGTTAATGGTAGTGTTTAATAGATCAAAAATTCTTTTTTGTCAATTTTTAATCAAAACCGTATTATTTTTTTAATTTCTTCTGATTTTTCTGAGCTATCCCATTCGCATTAAGGCAAACAAACAAAAAACTCACACTATAGAGTCCCAATACACAACCAATATATATAAAATAACGTTATTTAAATGTTTTTTATTCTCCTGAATAAGAGAAAATTTGAAATTAAAACTTTCTTACTCTTACAAATAATGATATTTTGGGAAAGATCATCAAAGTATTAGTGCATTAATCCTAAATATAACAAAAAGAAGTAACCTTACATATGAAGCTAAAAGCAAAGTACATTATAGAATTAATAACATTTCAAGTAAATATCTGAACTGAATCAATCTGAAGCTAAGATTCTATTTTAATTATGAGATCATGTTCCCTTCTTCAAGAATTATTTTTATTTGAAGGCATAACAGGTAAAATGTTTGAAATGCTTTATATAAAGAAAACAGTACTGTCAAAAATGTATGTGAAGGGTTATCAAATTAATACTGAAAGTGAAATCCTAATAGAGCTCTATAAATTTAATTGCAACAAGAGGTTCTCAATGGTGAGACCAGAAGACACTGTATGAGATCTCTTTCGGGTTGGATTACTGGCATATGGGGCAATGTATCAAATGAATATGGACCATATTTATGCCACCAGGTTCAAATTACAAAGCTAATGGAAAACCAGGAAGATTTCACACTCTATTCTACAAAAGTATTCATGAATTACTAGCTTACGCTGTATTGTGAACAAAGAAAAAATCCATCACTAAAAACAAAAGAAATACTTTAAATAGAATTTAAAACAACATTTAGTTTTAAACCAACTTACAGTATTAATATTTTCCACATCCACGAAGACTAGCATATTGCCTCCTCTGCCCTCCTCTTCCTCAAGAGAATTACTTCTGCAGACAGTGGCTCGTACATTCAAAGATCGGCTGGTACAAATAACTGCTGTGTGTCTTAATATTCTGTGACTGAAGAAATAAAGAACTGCAAATGTAATCTAAAAACCTCTCCCTGTGTCATGATTCTCTAATTCCAAATAAAGCTTTTAAAACCTCATCACTGTCAGGACCAAACAAACCAGCAAACAAAAAGAATACAATAAAGTAAAATTATCTAGTTGGCTTATGTTCAATTAATTCTTCTCAATTTGGAAGGATACTATTAGTCTCCCTGACTCCAGGCATTTTCCCTGCTCATCAAACTCATCTGTACAGCACATGAAAATAATCTTCATGTAGGAATGTCCTGACAGTGGTTCCAAAGGAACTGGACACCTACTAAGTAAACTCCAAACTTTCACCTGGCATTCAGGGTGAAACCTCCACAAAAAGCTTTACCCTTCAAGATTCACTCACCTTTATTTCCTTTACATATGTTTTACACTGTGGCCAAACTAACTCACTCAGGTTGGAAATCTTGTAAATCTTCACTCATATATACAGCTTCATAAAGATTCACTATTCTCTTGCCTATCCCACTTGATATGTAAATTCTGAAATCTTTAACTTTCCTTGGAAGCTCATTTCACCTGTACTACATTCTAGACAGACTTTCCTAATTGCCTTGGCCAGTACTCTGTATCATCTTCTTGAGGAAAATTAGCACTTACTGAGGATGTAAAATGCACTTAGGCTTACAAATACTATATTGTTTCTTCTCAAAGTCCTACAAGAAAATTTAAGCATTCCATTAAATAAAATAAAAATGTAGCACAATCACTTCTAGTTAATTTTGTAAAAATGACAATGGCATTATCACAACATAAATATTCTGCTATGTAATATAATAGCCTACAGTCCCTGTGAGAGCCATTTAGGTCTGACTTCTTCAGTGATCCCCATTATAACACCACCTTAGTCAGCTGTTCAGTAAATACATACATTTCTTTTTTCATATATTCTTGCAAGGCGGGGGAAGGCACAAGGGAAAAAGAAAGGTAAAATAATTGTCTTAAAACAGGATTACTGTAGATACGTTGTCTTCATATACAAATAATACTAGTGAATTTCTTTATCATGTGGTAACTCTGTCCAGAATATTTAGCTTTATGAAAGAATCATGGAGTTTATAGCTAGAGAAGCCACTAAAAAAGATTATTATAACTTTTTTCACTTTCAGCCTCTTAGAACTTATAGCTAGCTATATTAGGAACAACCTCAAATATAAACATGTAAAATTTGGGAGTAATTTCTTAAGGAACAATGACATGTTAATAAATATCAAAAAGTTTATTTGAATTTGTGCACATGTATTAAACGTAGAGGTTAAATTTAAAAAACATTTCATAATACTCACCGGACTTTAGGCTGCTTTTTAACACCTTCGTAGTAAAACAGAAAGTTAATTTCATGGACACCTTCTTCATCTGGCCCACGTAACCACATTGGTAGCTGAACTGAAGCTCCAGGTAGAAGAACAGTGTCAGGAAGAGGAACAGGAATCACCTCTGGGTGACTTCCTGTGCCAATGCCAAAGTCTGTAGGAGAAGCTGATGATGTGAGTGCTGTACACACAGAGGTAGAATCTGTCACAACAGTCTTGTAAGCACTACAGTTCTCAGAAGCTGAGGGACTTAGTGGTGTTAGAACAGCCGTGTTACCACCAAAAGTAAAGAACTCTGGACGTTTACAAACAACCTTCAATCCAGTTAGAGGACATTTGCTGACATTGACAAATTCTACATATGCTTTTCGGATTTCTCCACAGAGGAGCCCTGTAGGAAAATGTATAAAGAACACCTGCATTGGAGGGAAAAAATATTATTATATTGTCTGTTAAAAATTCCAGCCCCCTAATGAATGACACTTTAAGATGCTGTATTCTATACTAAAGGTTTGCAAATATTTTATTAATTCTCTTGGGTATCTCCCTGATTATGTGGTAATCAACAACTCCATTTGAGAAAAGAGGATGAGAAAGAAACCAGTGTTACTCAGCAGAAGATTTCAGAACTATGAATTAAAGGTAAAACATCAATAACAAGAGGGTTACTGGCAAAACTTTCACAACTGTGTGGATTATGGACAAGATAAGTAACAAGTAATTTAACATGGTTATATGAATAATTATCAGTCAAAAAGTCCTTATCAATGTCAACTTGAAAAGTAGCTCAATTATTCATTTATACATCATTAAAATGAAAAGATATACTATAAGTCTTAAAAGGGAAGAACAACATGCATCCATGTTTCCATATCCAAAATTTGAAAACCCCAAAAGCTCTGAAGAACCTTAAGCTTTTAGTAACTCATGTGGGAAGAAAAACTGACTCAAGTAATGTGGGCTTTTTATAGCCTGTCCCATTTAGTGTGACATTCATATGGTTCTCAACACCTCTGGGACTGCCAGCCATCCCTTCATTAGAACATTTTTCCTCAACTGTTTATCTTTATATTTCTCCATTTTTAGATGTTGTCAGTATAGTTCTGACATTTATACTTAAGGATACTTTCAATGCAAATAGCTTACTGGGTGACCTTGTTAGCCCATATTTCTACCTCTTTAGGTCCACAATTCCTTATCTGAAATCCTGAGGCCAGATGTGTTTTGGAAGTCACTTTTTTAGAAATTGTGTGCGTATATTCACATTTATGTCTACAGTGTTATGAACCTCTGTTGGGTTTGTTTTGATAAATACATAACGTAAGACATTATTTCACCAGACACACTAGATGTATAACTTCTTTCAGTACTACCCTAAACTCTTCAAATTCCATAAAATATTTCAGACATAAGATATTAGGAATAGAAATATTCTGCAATATTTTTTAAAAATTATTACTAATGTCTATCATTATTTATTCAAACAAATAAAATGTCTCTTAACTGACCACCATCATGGCATGCTTGAAACTAGTGAGTGGCGTTTACAGAACTGAACAAGCTTCAAGTTCATAGGCTTGAAGCTTTCTACTATGTCTGCTTTACTCCTTTTTAAGAGTCACTACTTGTTCCAAAACCTATTTAAACAAATTAAGTATTATGTAAACTGCTTCCATGTATACCTGAAAGTATCATTTTTCTCTGTAAATAAAATCTAGACATATATTGTACTTAGACTATTTGACAACTATCTCTAGATTCTCACTCTGAAGCAATCAAAACTAGAAATTTAAAATGACAACTTATGAATGTGGCTGAATAAATGAAAAGCAAAATGAAACTCTTATTAGAAAACCTGTACCAACACAAAGAAATGATAGAAAAAGCCTCTGACCTAAATTCACTCCCCTCAAAATAGTGAATAAATGTATATTTATATGTTTTCAATGAAAATATTTGGGATATGGATCTATTGTGTTTTTTGTTATTTTTGTTTAATCGACCAAACACCAGCTGTTATGTAGAATAAGATGTCCTCTGCTAAAATACTCTCTTTAAGGAAAACTGCATTTATAGCAATTAAATTTTTAAAAAACCATTATGGTACATAAGAGAAATACAGAACTACCAGTATCAAAACCAAGATGAATGTAAATTTAAAGACTATTGAGTTAAACAGAATTTAAAAATGAAACATCATCTAATTCAATCTTCCTCATCTTATAAATGAAGAAAATTTCCAAGTTCAGCTAATCAGAGATGGGACTTTGCAGAAGCCTAAAAGTAAAGCTCTATTTGAAACAACAGATTATCGGAGAAGCACTGCATTTACAAACCATTTGTACATTTAACAATCATAACTGAAGAACATTTAATTGATATGATATAATGACAGTTATAACCTAGCAGAATCAATTAAAACTGAGTATTTTGCTGTGCTCCACTGACTGATCTCAACTTTAACCAGAGGACAGAATCTTCCCTTCTGAAAGTAAGCTCTAACAAAATCTTATTATGTAAAATTCCAAGCAAAATGTTTTATTAGTGACTTCTAAACCGTAAGTGTGACTAGACCAAAAATAACACTGGGACCCCAGTTCACTGCAATCCATTTTCTGTCTTAGAACTCCTAGCAATAGCAATGCAATCCTAATAAAAATCCAATACATTACTGTGGGACTTTGACAAGCTTGGACAATAATGGCACAAGTATAAAAAAAAGAAAAATAAATAAAAGAGTCTCAGAAGGACTGAGCTTGCCAGATTTAAAAAAAAAAAAGATAAAGCAAGAGTATGGTACTGACACAGGAGGGTATGAGGGAACAATGCCAGGCAGAACAAGTATCACCCAAAACAAAAATGAAATAAAACAAAACAAAACTATACTAAACTAAATAAAACAGGGTATGGGTACTTTCAGAATATTAGTATATTACAAAGAAGGTATAATCAGTTGTTAATATTCAATTAATGGTAATTGGGACTAGAAACAAAGTTTGATCCCTATCCCTTGACATTCAGAAGATTAATATTCCCTTGAATTAAAATTTAAAAAAAACAAACATTAGAAAATAAAGCTGTAAACATTTTAACTAGGGAAGTCTGTGTAAGTAATTATAAAACTTAGAAGCAACAAAGCAAAAGACTCTCAGGTATGACTTCATATGTATTAAAAATCTTAACACAGTATAAGACACCAAATTAAAGTTAAAATATTTGCAAAATGGGAATCAACCAAAACTAGTACTGAAACCATTCTGTAAGTGCTTCATTTATCCTACACAACTCTAAATGCAACATAATTAAGCAAGTGTAAAACTTGGGAAGAATATATGCAGCTCAGCAATATCCTACCCATATCCTCACATCACCATTTGCATGAGTATGTTACCTATACCACCACTATGGGTACAGAATTAGTACCAAGAAAAATCATCCAATGTGAGAAGAGAAATAATAGCCAACTAAAAGGGTATCAATAGACAATTATATGGACACATGAAAGAAAAAAAAATATGAACAAAAGACATGAAAACTGATCAACCGGTTATCAGAGAAACGAAAATAAAAGCCATCTCATTTTTCACCAGTATGATTTGCAAAAGTTAAAAACAAAACAAAAAAACTGAAAATACCCAGAATTGCATAGATACGAGGCAATGCACACTCCCACGCTGAAGAAAAGTACAAATTACTATAACCTTACTGAAGGTAATTTTGCAGTATATTGCAAAATTTTAAATTTATATACCCTGTGACTCAACAACTCCATTTCTAAAGTTTCATCTAAACTAGAACATGGACAAAATATATACATAATGATGTTTATGAAAAAACTGTCAGTAATGATGAAAACCAGAACCACACCCATTAATAGATAAATGGTTAAACTACATTACAATGTAGCTAACAAAAGAGTACCATATCTAGCTGTAAAAAGAGTTTCTACTGAATGGAAACAAATTATATTGTGAAAGACAAAAAGCAAGTCACAGGATCAAATGTGCAGTGTGATTCTATTTATAATCACTAAAACTATATGTATGTATATGTTTTATGTAAGTATATATATGTTATATGTGTGTACAATGAAAAATCTGAAAAGATAAACAACAATTTGGTATGACTGGCACTTTCTGAAGGTAAATGGCTAAACTTACAACTTCCCTTAATTAGGAAAACTTGAGGATGCAGGAGGAACGACCACCCTCCAGTGTTGATGCTTATACTTCATAACTCTGCCTTTGGTCTGCCTCTCAGGTGAACACACCTGATCCAAAGTATGCCAGAATTCGCTCCCACAAACTTGAAATTTGTATTAAAGTGGCACCAAAACTGGAAGTTGTAAGATTAAGGACATATCAAAAGCAATTACCTTCAAAGGCTTATAAACATTTACTGCTAAATTCCCTGGAGCTGCTGAATACTTAAAATCTTTGAGACTTATTTTATAATATTTTAGTTGCCATTAGATATTCCAATATCCTTCAACTAAGTAATATATTTTCTCTTTTTTTTGGCTTCCACAAACTAGCATCAGTTTCTCTTCTGCAAAGACCTTGAATTCATATGGCATGAAAGTAGGAAAGGAGGGATACCAAGAGGGTGAAGGAAAGATTGCTTTTTGTTCCTATCTATAGTGCTTAAATTTTTTACAGCATTAACACCCATATTATTTTTATATCTTAGCAAACAAATAAAAAGGCCACTGATTTTATCAACAACAAAAGTATTCTTTAAGAAGTGTTTTCCCAATATTCATTTATATTTTGAGGGTCATGTTTTTCTATAAGCAGGCTGTGACTTAATGCCAAGTCACATGATTACCTTAGCTTTGTGAACTGCAGTTATCACTGGCTTAATAATAATTTTAAAGTACAGTACAATGTAATGTCAATAACCTCAAAGTCCAAATTTAATTTACTCAAATTATCATCTGAATTTACAAATAAATTATTAAACCTGTAAAATTTTAAAAAGTGAAATACCTCCAACAGTGGCATTTCCTCAGTGATTATGGGATCTAATCTTCGATCAGGACCATACTTAATAGATGTTTTCTCTTCTTTTGTGTTGTTAAGTCGAGGACCTTGAATTTCTAAATCTTGTCTGCCCCGGACTGACATACTCAAGGAATGTTTTCCTGAAATAAAAAACAATCAATGCCCTAAAATAACTTGGTATGTTACCTGATATCAGTTTAGCCTGAATAAAGAATACTCTACATTTCAGATTATTTCTAGAAAAGTTCTAGACTAGTATTGATTAGCATGGTTAATCAGAGAATTATGCGTATTTTATTTCTGTGTTTAACCATACATATTTTATGCTGCTTAATTTCTCATTTTATTAGGATTTACTTACTTTGCAGGAAGACTACTTATCACTAAAGAGGAAGTTTTTTGAAATCTATATTTAACCATAATGGCCATTAACCAAAAACATCTACCTGAGAGAATGGCTGTGTAGGTAACAATTTCATTCAGGCTATAAAAAAAGATCTATTTTCAAAGAAAAAAAAATCCAAAATATTAAACGGATCAACTTTTCACTTTTACTAATATTCAAATATTAATATTGTAATATATACATTGATAGTAATAATATATACTGATGTGTCTGGATAACAACTTTTCACCTTTACTCATATTCAAATATGTGTATTAATAAACATATATACTGATAGTAAATACATACTAATATTTCTGGGTAACTACCTTCTCAATAGATTGCCCAAAGAAGATTAAAGTTATTCAATATTCAGGTGAGATTTTCCCCAAAAGTTTCCACACAATGTGTGCAAGTGTGAAAAAAGAAATCGACGGTAGCCCTGGCTGGTGTGGTTCAGTGGACTGAGCGCTGGCCTGTGAATCACAGTGCTGCTAGTTCCATTCCCAAATCGGGGCACATGTCTGGGTTGCGGGCCAAGTCCCCAGTGGGGGGGTGCTCAAGAGGCAACCACACATTGATGTTTCTCTCCCTTTCTTTCTCCCTCCCTTCCCCTCTCTATAAATAAATAAATAATCTTAAAAAAAAAAAATCGAAGGTATACTGTCTTTCCTGCAGGGTTACTCAGAGCCTTTAATGTTCAGATGGTCACTGTGATATTCCCAGACCAGACTTATAATGTCGCATTTCCCATACTTTGTTTGATCCAGATCCCTATTAGCATTTTACGTAACAATGAACTACAATAAATCATGAAAATTCTGCTTACGGGATGCAACTTATTTTAATAGTTAATTCAGGGTTTGCTCCCACTACCATCCTAAAATAACATAAAATTTTATATTAATAAATATATTTGTACCTTAAAACAATGATCTATATTTTATTAACAACCATAACTTTGGTGTTAGATTAAGATCCTAGGTATGTACAAGTGGGATGGGAAAGGATCTTCCAAAAAGTACTTAACACCCAGTCAACTTACTTAAAATGTACAATAAATTAGCAAGATTATTTATAAATGTTGCTTGTCTGTTACTTGTCAACCAAGAATTACATAGTACTAAAATGCAGAATACCATACTCAACTTCAGTGTAAACTTTTTATTTTTAATTTTTAAAATCTTATGGAGTCATTCCACTTCTGTTTGCTTTGAAAAGAAATTTTGTATCAAATCATCCTTGATATGCAGATGAGTAGAAATACTGAAGGTTAAAAGGACCAATAAACTTTCCAAGATTTCCCAAAATTAATAATCAGCTTTTATAAATGCCAAATTCAAGTCTGTCAAGACTATTAATTTGTTTAAAAAAAAAAAAAAGGCTTGGCTACTAAAATAAAGGGCTGGAAGTAAGAGATTTTATAGTAAATTGCCTGGCATCTAGTCACTTTAAACTCAGATAACTAATATAATTATAAGATAATATTAGGTCTCGAAGGGTTCCCTGAATTTAAAGGGAAAAAAGTAAACTACGTTAAATACATATCCTGTAGTTTTACTTTTATAATAAAATTTGTAAAACATATCATCTGAGGCACCAAAAATATCATCTTAACACTAAAATCCTACTCTTCAGAGGATAGATGACAGAATTTAAGGTGTTTAATGCCCAGTGTAATTTGCTCCATGTTTTATATAAAAGACATTATTCAAAAATAGAATATGGTAAGATGGTTTTTTTAATATTGGCCACAGAAATCTCAACCAATGGTTAGAATATATTTGATTAGTTTATTTACTAAGCTTAGATTAATACCAGAAAAGAAAAATACATAGGGTTGAAACAAAAAATTATTTTAAAAAATACATTAGGAAGGAAAAAAGTTGTTTATTATTATAATCCAAATTTTTCATTGTTCCATCTGACTGAATGCCTTTATTAAAAGTACATTAAATCTATTTTTAAAATACTTAATTTTCATTCATTTTATTCTATGGAGAGTAAATTAAGTATTAGTTTTCTAATTGTTTAGCAATGTTATAGCTTTACCTGTGTGACATCCAGGGAGAGCACCAATGCCATCTACTGTCATGGAGCCCTGAATAGTGCCAAGATTATAAACAACTCCCAGAATATGCAGCTCCCCTATGTGATGGGGAAAGAGCTTTAGTCTTGCCTGTGGAGATATTTAAGTCACTCTTATTATGTTTTCATAATATCTTAAATAGTATAATACCTAAATTCTGTAATGTTATAGAAATATAAACTCATGACAAAACTTTTTAAGTTATCAATTAATACCTCCTATTAGAAAGCATCTGCTACGAAAGAAAATCTCTAAATTCAACAGAGGCCTGGATCTTCATCAATACTTTTAACAAAAATCAAAATATTCTGGTCAACCAAATATCATACTGACCCCAGAAAAAAGCAAAAACTCTTCACCAGGCTTCTCAGGAAATTAACAAGCCAAAGACCACTGCAAAGCTACTTTTCCCACCAATTTCCTCCTGTGCAATCCCATTATCTTAATCTCCCAAATTGTTGTTTTTAAGTAAACTAATATATAAAACAAACTGAATAAAATGATTTTTAAAATGTTTTTATCTTACTTTTAGAAAGGCTTAAGACAGAAAAAAAATCAAACAATTACCACTTTAGATTCTTCACTATTAATTAAGAATTCTGAAATAACTTCAGTTCCAATCATTTCAGGTTCACTTGTTACCTAAAAAATGAATTACTTTGTAAAATATACATTCTAGTGAATAAAGTATCAGATTATTAACATTCCTATATATCAATACTTAAGAACAATAATAATTATAGTTAGCATTTACTAGGTTCTTAGTATGTGCTAAGCAAAATGCAGTTTTATTTTTACAACTACAGTAAAACCATGCAGTAGCAGGCACCTGACTTTTTTTTTCCATTTAATGCAGTCCAACTCAACTGAGGAGGATTAGTCATCTACTTAAAGTTGTAGCCACAAAGAGGATAAAAACCTCAAGAGATAAAGTTCAGCTGTTTATCATCAACAGTGGCCAAAATGGCCACTTAATTTAATCTTGCAATAAGAGCAAATTTCTCCATCTATTACTTCAACCAGCCTCTTTTTTCAAATGGGTTAACTATACACAGGAAAAATAATGCAGACTAAGCAGGATATATAAAAGACTGGCGACCCTGGCCAGTGTGGCTCAGTTGGAGTGTCATCCCATAGACCAAAGGGTCTAGGGTGTGACTTCCAGTCAGGTATATGCTGGGTTGCAGTTCCGATCCCCATTGGGAGCTCCTACCCCAGTTGGGGTGTGTACGAAAAGGCAGCTAGTGGATGTTTTCCTCTCTCTTCCCCACTCTATTGTTGAATTTTAATTTTTTTTACTTTTTATTTTTTGGTATATTTTATTGATTATGCTATTACAGTTGTCTCACTTTTTTCTCCCCTTTATCCCCCCTCCACCCTGTACCCCATCCCATCATCCCTACAACTCTTAGTTCATGTTTTATGGGTTATACATATCAGTTCTTTGACTTCTCAATTTCCTATACTATTCTTAGCCTCCCCCATCTATTTTTTTTGGGGGGAGGGGGTCAACATTCTCCCACCACCACTTTCACCAGCCCCACCCTCAATCCTTCCCCCATTTGTCTTTGTTGATGGGCTCTTTATGCAATGTTCCTTGATGGCCTGCCCTTTCCTTCCTTTTCCCCTGTTATCCCCCACCCACCGCCCCTCTGGTTATTGTCAGTTTGTTTTTTATTTCAGTGTTGCTAGTTGTGTTTTGCTTGTTTGTTTATTTTGTTGATTAGGTTCCACTTGTAGGTGAGATCATATGGTATCTGTCTTCCCCCTCTTTAAAAATGCAATGAAAAAATGTCCTTGGGTGAGGATTTAAAAAAAAAAGATTGGTGTACAATAAGGGCTGAAGGGAGAGCAAAAAAGGCCTATCTACTTTAATCAATGACATCTGTAACAGACTATAGTCTCCGGTCATGTACCAAAGCAGAATTAACCGGCTCACTTGAAGTAAACCTGATCCTCATGACCACTGTTTTACTTTTACCATTAGATGAGTTATTTGAGAAAATAAATAAAGATTGTATTTCCCTAAATTCCATTTCAGCATCTTAGTCCATAACTAGTAGAAATTCATAAAGAAATCCAGAGCTTTAAATTTATAAGAAAAAGTGTAACTTCAATATACACAATAAAAATATTAACTTTAATAAGCATCCTATAAAATCTAATTATTAAAGAGACTAATATACTTAAAAAGCTAATAGATATTTTTTTAAAAACTTTTCCAAGAGTAAAATGTTCATAGCATTCTAATTTTTATTCCAGGTATCCATAAAACATTAGAAAAATGACTGAGGTTGCTAAGATTCAAGTCAGATACAGCCTGGTAAATCTCAATCTTTGAAACTATTCACAATCAGTAAAAATAATCACAAAACGTCTTTAGTTAAACAGTAAGACTTTAAGTAAGGCAATCTTTAAAAAAAAATCAAAACACTTCAGAAGAAAAGTTTAAATAGTTTAAAGTTAGTACAACAGATGTCCTTCAAGTTCTCCCTTCATAAATAAGCACAAAAATGTTGGGCTATTTCCCAGTTCCAAAATAACTTTGACCACATTATTAAAGCACATAGCAAGGTAGTATAAAGGAGTAAAATTTATATAATAGATGTCGGTGAATAAACTAATAACTAGGTAAAAAATATATTTGTTCAAGTTATTTCTGTCACAATTGGCTTTGTTCAAGTCATTCCTGCTTCAAAAATAACATCTTAAATATATAAAGAGTTTATTACAATATGAGTTTAGAAAAAAAATAAATATATATGAAGGGTATAAACAGATAGTTCCCAAAAAATAGATATACATATATAAGAACTTCAATTTCACTAGAAATAAGACAAAAAACAAAATAGTAAGATGGTTTTTTTTAACCTATCAAGAAAACTTTTTTTTATAAATAAGAATACTTAATGTTTCAAAGACGAGCTACCCAGCCCTAACGTCTGCTGATGAGAGAAGCTCACTGGTATAATTTGAGGAGCCAATAGAATATTAAAATACTTATTCCCTAAAATGTTCTAACTTCATGCCTAGGAATCTTTCCCACAGAAATAATCACAATAAAAAACTGTGTACCCAAATTTTCAACACTGAATGATTATGAGAGTAAACAAATGGAAACTTCCAACATAATTACCAACAGAGAGAGAGTAGCTCATAGATCATCCATATGATGGAATATTATGCAAAAATGAAATATTAAGACATTTTAAAATCAAATATGCATATAAATCAACAAAGAATTAAAAAATACACAACATGAGAAAATGCCATATGAGGGAAAAATACTAATGGAAATGACTGGATATACAGCAAAGTGTTAAAAGGGTTATTTCTAAATACTAAAAAGACAGTTCTATTTTTACTCCTTATGTTCTTCTGTATTTTCAATTTTTAACAATAAGCATACAACATACTTTTTATAACTATGGAAAAAGCATAAAAAAGAGTAAGTATAGCTCACTAAACAGAGAAGTTGAAATGTTATTACAGCATACGTTAGGCTATCACTGAAACAGGCTTATTACAAATACCTTTTAATAACTTACTAGTTCTTTAACTTCTTCATTATTCTTTCCACTGAAATCTTCAGGTTGAAACTTCCAGAGCAATGACAAATCAGTCAATAAAAGTGGAACCTTCAAAGGGTTTCTAAAAGCCACTTCCACTGTTATTGGTTCTATAAAAGAAATGCCTAAATTAATAACTTTAATAAACTCCACACTTCATCTTATGCTTGAATTCTCTAAACACATCTTGCTTTCATAGCTCTGAATTTCTGCCTAAACAATCCTTTAACAACTTGTAAATGTCTACTTGTTCAGGATTTAGTTTTAAAACTACCTCCTCAAAAATATCTCCCCAATTTCTCTGTACTAAAGAATGGCATTCTCTCTTCTGTAATCCAACCGCACTCTGCACTTACCTGTATTATTAGAACCCCCACTGCTTTGTTTTATAAATGCGGCTCACTAAATTTTGAGTTCCTATTTTTGCATTCCCAGCTCCCAGTGATTTTGGGCATACAGAAAATTATCTTGACTCTATGGTAAGTAAAATAAACAAACAAAAATCCATGTGTAAAAATTCAAGTATATCACCTTCTACAACTGCAAGCGGAAATCTCGAGTTATCTGAGTAACTGTTCAAACAATACTGCGTGGGATGGAAATTGGATGGAATTACTCCTTTGTTAACCAAGGCCACAACTTGTTCCTCAAGTTCTCGCCACTGCTGAGAGGACTCACAATCATATTCTTGATCAAGACTGACATGAGTAGCTGCTTGCTTTTCACCTAAAAAATGTGCCACAATTAAATACACATTTATTAATACCTGCCCTCAAATGAAACATTTTAAATAAAAATCTAAGTCACTCATGCCTATTTCCAATTATATGAGAGAAAAATATCCTTTTATTAACCTCAGCCTAACTGGAATTCTGCTTATAATATTGAGGCTCTTTTCCTTCTGACTCTGAAGGAATATATTTTCTCTAGTCTTCCACAAGCAATCTGATATGAAATACTTCAAACATACAGAAAAAGCATGGAGGGCAATATAAAAAGTAATTGTATATCAAAATTTAACAAAAGTCGTCCTCTGTCATAGAATCTCAAATATTTTTTATAAATGTTATAGAGTTGACGTGCTCCACTGTGGAACCCTCCCCAATCCTTCATCTCCACTGGCACCACTTCTTCCTGGAGCTCCTCCAAAGCTGAAGTATAACATTCTCATCCACTTTTTTTTTTTTTTAACTTTACCACATTGAGTATATACACAAACAATGCATAGAATTGGCTTGTATGTTTAAAATATATAAATGAAATTATATTTGATCTATCATTCTGCAGCTTTTTTCACTGAACATTATAAGTATTATCCATGTTGAAACATGGAGAACGAACTCACATCCTATAGCACGAATCCATTACATGAATATACCAAAATTTGTCAACTTATATGCTTATTTCATTTTTTGCCAAAAAAAAATGCTGCTATAAACATCCTGATATTTTTAAAATAAAATATTAAATTAGTCAAGAAACATAGTAAGCTCAAATATAAAACTGCTCAGAATTACTTTACATGCATCAAAGGTCTTAAAGTAGTTATATTTTTAACCTAGTACTGTCATTCTAAGGCTCAATCCTAAGGAAAAAAACCTGTATTTTAAAAAGTCTTACAACACGAACAACAGAATTATCAGCAACTCTTCTCTACTTCTATGTACCTTTAAAAACTTCCACAATAAAAAATTAAGAAAACAAGTTTTATCCACAGGCTTCTCCTACAACATGATTTATATATATATGAAATGGGAGCAGTCCAACTATATAATAAGCAAAAGTGAAAATATAGTACTTTGTATGCACTGAATGTTGTATCTTTACAAACATTAAAAATGGTTATGAAGCCCCGGCCAGGTGGCTCAGTTGGTTGGAGCATCATCCCATACACCAAAAGGTTGTGGGTTCAATTCCCAGTCAGGGCACATACCTAGGATGCAGGTTTAATCCCCAGTTGGGGCATACAGAAGAGGCAACCAATTGATGTTTCTCTCTCACACCAATGTTTGTCTCTCTCTCCCTTCCTCTCTAAAAATCAATAAATGTATCCTCAGGTGAGGATAAAAAAAATACTTATCTAGATTATACAATAACATGAGCATTCTTTTTTTTATTTGAAGAAAATTAAAATTCAGTTTATTCTAATGACTTTTTTTTTAACTTTACTTTTATTGTTGACATTGTTACAGATGTCTCCATTTATCCCCACTTTGCCCATGTTTACCCAGCCCTCTCCCGCCTTCCCTCTGGCCATCGCCATAATGTTGTCTGTGTCTATGGGTAATGTTTATACATATGAGCATTTTTTATACTATATGAGAAAAACCATTATATTATAGTTGTTTGATATTAGTTTTTAGTCTAAGGCTAAGGAAAAACAATGCAATAGAGGTTATCTTCTAGTGGCAGGAAGATAGGTGATATGGTATAGACGTATTTATTTTTCAAATATTCTTTAACAACTATACATCATTTTTTAAGTGAAGAAAAAAAAACTTTTAAAAAACAGTCACTAGGTAACAAGACCAAAAAAAGCCTTTACTAACCATCTGCTGGTCGTCTGTCATGGCCAAAGAAAACCCGTGTTGCTGAACTGTTAATATATGGCAAAGGAAGCTGAGGTAAGGGACCATCTGGTGATAGCTGACTTACATTCTAGGAGAAATACAAAAGAAAAAAAAAGAATTTCTGAGAAAACTCCACTTTATATTTGCTTTCTAATTTTTTAATACACAAAGTATTAAAAATATGTTAAGCAAAAACATTAATATAAATTAGTTTTATTAATACATCAGAGTCATAAAATTTTACAGCTGAGAAGAACTTTAGAGATTGTTTATTCTGGCCCAAGGAAGTCCTCCTAAGGTAACTGAGTTAGTTAGCTCTCTTGGATATTGAACTTTGAAACATTATTTTGGTATGAATTTTACTTCCTGTGATTCATTATATCATCCTATCTGCCAAAATCCTAATCCACATTATTTCAAATTAATAAAGCATAAAGGGCAGTTATTTTCTACCAGACAGAAATACAATGCAGAGTGGGCAAAAGTAGGTTTACGGTTGTTCACGTGGAAAAATATATAATCCAAGAAGAAATAGTAATATAAGAATTAACTGTGTTTCGCATATCACAACTATAAACCTACTTTTTCCACACCATATTCACTATTCACAGGATTTCACGAAAAAATTACAACTTCCAATTTTCCCCGTAAAACACTGCTTTACATTTCTTATCCTCCTGTCTCAGAAATGTTTTTCCTTCCTTTAATTCTTCTGGGTTACACCATACTAATTTTTCTACTTCCCACAGATACGTACCACCTCATCTTTCACAGGGAAAATGGAGGAACATACTTTTCAAAGGATGGTAAGAGGACCCAATATACTGTAAAATCAATTATGATTTTTAAAAAACCTTCAAAAACATAATAATGAAACAATCCAGAAAGCACCTAATTTCTTTAAGATTTCAAGAAGAGCCACAAATCAAATATTTACGGGAATATTAAAATTCTCTTTTACAGAACTGTGGAAAGGCAATGCACCTCAGATCTATGACTAAAAATCCAAGCCTCCTACACTTTATTGTGACAGATAATTATATATATTCTATTAAAATCATTTTATTAGACTCCTGCTAGACAGTACTCGATAAGCTTTTTTTTTTAGCTAAAAATAATGACTTAAACATAATTGTATTATCTATTCCTGAAACTACGTGTTCACCTTGTAAACATAAAGATATTCTCTGAGGAAGGCCCCTTGTTGAGCTGCAGATTGTTTACTTTCATTGATTAAAATATGCCTAAAAGCAGACACAGCATTGTCCAGCTGCCTAAGAGTATAGGATTGGCGCCCAATAGTGAAGTTAATGTGATCCTCTGCAAGAGACCAGCCTTTTCCTTTGTAAACTTGCATGGCTTGACAATAGCAGCGTAATGCATGCTTTTTCTGTAAAAAAATAAACAAAACAAAGTATTACAATCCAAATTTCCCTTGGACTGAAAAAAATAAATACACACACAAGATCAAGTAACTAGTAACTGGTTCTTCCAAGGCTGGAATAATAAGGAAAATGGAACAAACATTTTGGAAAACCTCTTAATAATTACTATTAAAAACCAAGAGGTCTTGAAATAAACAACTGCTTTGTCCAAGAGCAAACTGAATGTGTGTAACTGTCAAGATCAGCACACTCTTGAGGATTTCATGAAAAGCATCTAAAGAGATTTGAAAGGTAACAAAGATCTAGTCGGCCCAACACAAACACACACACTCTCTCCGGCACTTTCCTAATTTTTTTTTTTACTGATTTTAATATTTTACAATGCCAGTTCTATTTTTAAATGCCTTTTACTTGTTCACATTCTTAATGGGGGAAAAAATGAACTATAGAAAACTTCTGGGGACTGGATAAGCAATTC
Source organism: Mormoops blainvillei (assembly GCA_004026545.1). NCBI lineage: Eukaryota > Metazoa > Chordata > Mammalia > Chiroptera > Mormoopidae > Mormoops > Mormoops blainvillei. The sequence continues at coordinate 2,115 of PVJD01006451.1, read as the reverse complement.
AGCATGAACTCTCACTCAGAAAAGACTGAGAGAAATGGTATTACTATATAATCTCCTATGCATCCTCGCTCATCCCTATGAACACACACATCTGTTTTTAATGCCAATGTCACGAAAAACTGGTGCTTCTCAGAAAGAGCAGCCTCAGAATTAGATGTGCTTTATGTGCCCTATCTTCCCAGGAAGATACTGTTCTTAACCAACTTCAGTAACACATGTATTTGCTTTTCCTACAGATCTTCATTTCTATTCTTACTTTCAGGTTCCTACGTAATGTTTCAGAAAGAGACTTCCTGGGATTGAGGTTTATAGAGAGTGGTCACAAAACAGCTAAACCAGCTTACCTTAAAATCATCTAACTCCATGAGAGAACTTAACTATAATGAGAGATGATTATTAGGCCTGATAACAAATGTATTTCAACCTACAAGTGTAGTGTTTTTAACTTGCTATGTACTTGCCACATGCCCTATAATTTCAGAAGGTAAATATAAAAGCATCTATTTCCAGTTCTAGTAACATTATCATTCTCACAAATGAAACTATGCACAAAAGATAAGGAAAAATGATGATTTTTAAAAAATAAGACACAAAAGACCATTCCTAATGGGGTAATTTTCCATTTAAGCAAAGGAAACCACTTGTTTAATACACCATATAAATTTCTGAACACTTTATGCAAGACAAACAGTTGGATAACATGTTTCAGATGCACTTCCACTTACTCTGGGAAAAGATATTAAAAATGACAGTTTTTAATTTTTTTCCACTTTAGAGCTTGAGAAACTCTAACTCATGGACTGTATCAATTATTATAAAAAGTATTTTTACAGTTTGTATTTAATATATAGCAAGTTCACATATTTTCTAATGTGGCAGTTTCCAAAAATAGAGGGCAAAACCCGATCTTCAAATGCTGGTTTTTCGAAAACATGGCATTTTTACATGAAATTTCAAGTAATTTTTGAACACATTTCTTTGTACCCTTAATATATAAAAACACGGGCATGTTTTGGTTAGCACAGACTTTGAAAAGTGTATGCTCTAAAAATTCATATTAACTATCTCAAAAAAAATACTCATACTCCCCTATTAGTTAAAAAGCTCCCTTACAGAGAAGACCTTGTTGGTTTTATAGGTGTATGCTCAGCTCCTAGTACAGTCCCTGAAAGATAGAAATGATTACTGAATCCACACGTCTATCTGTATTTACAGTAAACCACCACCTCATTGCTGCTGCCACTCTCTACCTCTAGCAAGGCTTCAGGAAGGCGCTCTAAATTAATAAAGATCTCTCCAATCCAACTGCTTCCAGGACAAAGACAGATTTCTACTCATTTAACATTTAGTAAATGCCATCATAAAGCACTCGGAGAGACAACAGAAGACCAAAGCTGAAGTAGGGAGAGTTCAACTGCCACTAAATAGTTAAAATTGCTTGAATGCACTGATTATATAGGGACCTTCACATATATGATTTGATTTCCTTACAAAAATTGGAGCAAAATTCCGAATTTTATAAATTAAAAAGAAAAAATTTTAATGGAGGTTCAGAGAAAGTAACTTCACCAAAATCAAGGTGTAAGCAGAAGATTAAGCTTTAAACCCAGATTTCTCTAACTCCAAATCTCACATCCTTATCTATATAAAATATAACACATTACCTTGAAACAAAATTTGTAGCCATTTTTAGGGTTAAGTCATAAAAATTAAATGACATACATTTATAAAATAAATAACACATAAAAATTAAAATAACAAATTATTTTCTTTTTAAAGAAAATGCACTCACCTGCCCTGCTTTGCTAAACCGATGGCCTGCCAATATCATATGAAATGCATACTTTCTAACCATGGGGCTCTTCATGTTTATAAAGCAATGTGCCGCCTGTTCCAAAAGAAGTGCACTTCGAAGATCAGAATCCTATTGAATGTTTAAAAGAAAAGGTTAGGTCCACAAAATTAAAAGTAAAAATATAATTGGCAAAAAACATTTACCTTCTTAAAATAATATATAACATATTCAATGTTTAAATTAGAGTATCTGAGAGCAGAGATCAAGAAGTAATCCAATCTTAATGATTCTTTCTTCAATAAGCACTTCAAAAAAAAAAA
>PVJD01006450.1:0-98333 GCA_004026545.1 Mormoops blainvillei | reverse complement strand
CCTTTCCTGGTGGGGCTTCCTCTTAGCCTCCAACATTACCCCTAGGTCTAGGATTTCAGCTTAACTTTGGGGAACTGAACTTCTGTTGACTGTTCTGAATTATCTTCCTGGCTGTGTGACTTTTGGTAACGTCATTACTCTTGGCCGTGTTTATTTCTTTTTATCCAAGATGAATCAGAACTCAACTTCTGCCCCCTTACGGGACCATCGAGAGATTAAAATGAGGAGATATTTACCCATTTAATAAATGTTTGCTGAGGTCCTTCACTCTGCCCAGATCCATGCTTGGTTCTAGGAATCCTAAATATGTAAGACAGTCCCTGCCTTCATAGCGCCCGCAGTCTTATGGGAAAGGCATATTCACGAGTAATTACTATACAGGATAATAAATGCTAACATAGGATGTTATGTTACACCCTGATGGAGGGGTAGAATCAAGAAAGATTTGGGGAGTTAACTCTTGAGCAGAATCTTGAAGAAGGAGCAGGAAATAGGAAGGCGGAAAAGGGTCTTCAAGACCACAGAGACGGCATGTGAAGAAGCGTGGGTGCAAGAAGACCACAAGAGTCTGATTGGATGTAGAGTGTGGTAGATTAAAGATAGTTGTAAATTCTTTGATACTTCTCATCAGAGGTGGGGTTTCTGTTTGAATCTGGGCGGACCTGTGACATCTTGGTCAAAAGAATACAGCAGAAGGAACGCTGGGCCAGTTTTCAGGCCCAGGCCTTATGAGATCTGTATATTCTACTTCCCATCGCTGGGAGCACTGTTGGAATCCAGCCACCATGCTGTGAGGAAGCCCAAGGAGCCCCATGAAGAAGCCCAAATGGAGGGGAACTGAGGATTCCTGTCCAGGTGCCCTGGGTGACAACCAGCACCCTCTCGCCAGGGAGTCATCTTGGAAACAGTCCTCAGTTAAGACATCCCAGCTGTTGTCCGCAGAGCAGAGATGAGCCATTCCTGTAGAGCCCTGCACAGAGTCGCGACCAGAATATATGATTTTTATTTTAAGCCACTATGTTTTACATCAATTATTGGCAGCAACAGATAACTGAAGCATTGAGGTAAAAGCGGCAGAGGTAGAACTGGGATGGCCTCTGGGTCTCCAGGCTTAGGTAACACAATACAGATTCCTTTCCCAAAGATGAAATTTAGAGGTGGAGGAGGTTCGGTGAACAGAGAGGGTAGAGAAGAGCCTTGAGGGGTAACAGAAAGTTCAGTTTGGGGCTCTTGAGTCTGAGGGGCAATGGGTTATTTGGTAGAGAGAGACGGTATAGCTGGACATGGAGACTTGAAGCTGAGAGAAGGGTTTGGACTGGAGCTAGGGAGATCTAAATGATTACTCAGGGTGGGAGAATGCATGACCGTGGCTACAAACGCCGAGAGGAAAGATACACAGGGAGGCGGGGGGAGGGCTCAAGGGGGACAATCACAGTTAAGGGACGTGCAGAAAAAAGTCTCGGAAGAACGCTCAGAAGAAGTGGGAGTAGGGAAGTGAGACAGGGAGCTCGGTCTGTCTGGTCCTGGTGAGCAGTAATTCTGATCACGAAGCAGAGGCTGCGTGGAGCAACTCAGGTGCGTTGCTTGACAGTAAGCCCGTCTCACGGTCTGGCAAGCCTCCGTGTCAGGCAAGCCTTACTCCCCGCACCCTGCTTTATTGCTTACGAGGGCAATAAGTTTAGGCTGAAGCTGGGTGCGTGACGACAGCAAGCCAACCACTTGAAGTCTTTCTCTCCTCTCTCTCTAGCCATTTTAACCTCTCCTTACACAGGTGCCAGGGCTTCTCCCTGTCCAGGAGCCCCGGGAGATATATGGTGCTTTGGGGAAAGGACGAGGCACCAAAAAGTGCATTGGTGTTCTGCCTCTGAGCTCAAAGAGGTCTTTTCCATTTTGTGTGAAGCTTTTCTCCAAGCCGCACACCTGAACAGATGGCAGAGCAATGGTTTATTGATGCAGTGGAGCAGTAACTGTAGGAAAGAGTGGATGAATATTTCATAGGCATCAGTGCACTTAATAAATCATGAGGTCGCTCATTCGAGCGGGCCTCCACTCACCCTTGACAATGGGGGCTCAGTCTAGCCAAGTAGAACCTCCTTTCCTGGCACGTCCTGTCTGTCCTGATGCTATCTGAAAACTTGAGGGTCTTTTCTGGGGGCTTTGATTTCTCAGTCGAGTGTAGGCAGAGGAAGGTGAGCGGTTCCATTGACAGCGATCACCAACTAGATGGAGAGAAGGCGGGGGAATTCAGAGACTACCTAGGAGTCAGGGGATTTGGCTTCTGGTCCCAACTCTGGCTAGCTGTGTGACACTGGACAATATTCTTAACCTCTCTGAATAATAGTTTCCTGTCTCCAAAATAAAGGGATGGATGGATTGATCATCCTGGATTTCCCTGTCGGTTGTACGTTTCTGAATCAATGGGTTTCCTGGAGTGATCTCATGACGCTGAGTGATCCGTTTCATAAATAATTATTAAGAAAAGTTTCTGTGCTGTGCACTTTGTTCACACAGCCTAGAAATGACCACTTCTCCTCCATGTCTAGGGAATGCGCCTCCATGTGCTTATGGTTAACTTTTTAAAAAGAAAAAAAAGAGAAGAAAAAAGCACACTAAAACCTACTCAATAATTACATGTGGAATTCAGTACAGAAAAATAAGTACCATTTTGCCAGATAATATTTGAGGTCCCTTTATCCATCTGTTTATAATTTAAAACTTTATATCCCAAAGAAATTTTAGTCGATTATACCAGTAATGAAAACAGCAACAAGTAATTACATAAGCAGGAGATTCAGCCTTGTAAATTGCCACTTCTAATAATAAAAATAATATTACTACTATTGACTGCAAGCTCTGTGTGAACCCATATAGAGAATATTTTACAAATGTTATTCCAGTTCCTCCTCCTTAGCTCTAAAATAAGGGCACAGTGATAAGAAAACTGGGCTGAGAAAGATGAATTTCCTTGTCCAAGTCACCCAATTAGTGAGCGGCTGAGATGAGACTCAAGCCCTAGTCTGTCTGATCTCAAATACACTGTATTTGTAATGATACATAATACCTAAAATTTATGTCAAACCTACTATGACTAGACACTATGCTAAGCAGCTCATCCATCTAAAATTATCTCCTTCTTCCATCGTCTTAAGGTATTTTACAGCCCTATACATTGCAGAACATGGATAATAATGAAAAAAATTCTTATCTATAAAAATGGGCACATCTTGCATTTATTAGTAACTGTATTTCTGAAGTTCTTATTCCCTCTTTCTGTGTAGGTCTTGGAATTTTTTAAGCCAGTTGTAAAGCCTTATCTTTTGCAGGTGGCAAACCTCCACAAAACTGTTTGTTTCACAAACTGTGTGCCCTGGGACACTGGTGAGTAACCTGCAGATGTGATGTGAGTAAACAGAAAAATACTTTCCATTGTGATGATAAATAATGACCATATTATAATAGTGATAAATATTGGAGCAATTTTATTTTTATTTTTTGGCTTTCAAGAGCAAATGACTCCTTTTTCCCCCCTACCATATAGTGCTTTGAGGTTGCTGTCCTAACAAAACACAGAGTTTCTCAGGAAACATTTTATAAGCCTATGCATAAAAATATTATCCATTGGTGTTTTGTGATAGCAAAACATTACAAAATGCTCTAATACACAGGAGACACTTACCATGTTGTAAGGAAAGTGTAAGAACCGTGGACTTCTGAGAAGAGATTTAGAGCTTTGCAGATGCACACAATCTGGACACTGTCCTCTCCTCTGGGTTTGGTAGCTGTGAAAACATTCCCGCCCCTCTCCCCTACCACAGGGCTGAGCAGAGCAGGGGATGCCACATGCTGATTATCAGGAGGCTGTGACATTTCATAGGCAATAGGCTTAAGGAGAGAAAAACTATGTTCCAATCACATCCCTGACGTGGTTGAAAACAGTTGCTGGGGATGCGGTTCTCAGAATCAGAACTTGAAACAACTGTACACAGAAACACAGGATTCTCTGCAGTTGGCGTTAAAATCCTAAACCGAGAGAATGACCATTCGGATACCAACCGGCTTGGAAACAGAAGAGAACAAACACACGGAATGGGTTAACAGTTAAATGTCGGCTAGCTCTAAGAATCTCGAATTACTCCTCCTCTCTGCATATTGTGTACACACTCTTTGGGACCTTAATTTGCCCGGGACTTGGGCCACCTTCCCTGTGGGACTGCATCCTGCTTCCCATCTCCCCTTCTCCAGCCCAGACTCTTGTTCCCGACCCTACTGGGCAACTCTGTCTGGGTATCTTGCAAACGTTAATGTTCTCACTTCATCCTCCCACGTCACCTCACCTCTCAGCTCAGCTCTTCCCCTTACATTTTGTATCTTAGAGAATGACACTCTCATCCGCCGAAAACGTGGGGCTCGTTCTTAAATCTCCCTTATTCACGCACATTTAACCAATTACTAAATCCCCACTCTTCTACCTCCAAATTATGCCTCCAATATCTCCCTTTCCTTTCACCCCCACTTGCCATCTTATTACAGCAAAGCCTCATAATCTGTCGCTTGGTTACTGGGAGCTCATTTTAACTGGTTTCCCTGTGTACTGACTTTTAGTCAATTCTCACCAATGACAGACTGACCTTTCTACAGTTATTATCTATATTTGATCACCATTTTCTTTTTAAAAAAATTCCTTCTGTGACTTTCCATTGCCTTTACAATGACCCATCTCATCTAAGTTATATTCCAGCCACACTGAATTGCTTGCAGATCCTCAAATATGACATATTCTCTATCATGCCCACAACCCTTTGTCATCCTAGTTTCTCTGCCTCCCAAACTCTCTTATCCTCTTGGCAAACTCCTTCCTCCAGGAAGTCTTCCCTGAATGTCCTGGTTGGCTCATAACACACTATGGTCCACTCTGTCAAAGCCCTTTGCACACTCTACTGGAACTGCCCCCGTGGGGCGAAAGCAAGGGGAAAGAAACCTATACTTCTCTCCCTAGAGTTTCTGATACCCCGACTTTTCCCCCAGCCAGAGCAGGAGGGCAGTCCATACTCACTGCCCTCCAGAGTCAGGCTGTTAAATAAAAAATTCAAAGAGCAGGAAATGAATTCACATTAGCTTTTTGCATTTCCCAAAATAGATTCAAGTTGGCAGTTCATTGTTTAAAGGATATCTTTAACGATCAAAAGCTTAGATCCTGAATGTCTTACAGCACAAACTATTCCCGAAACAACTGATTTGGAAGGTCCTATAGACTAGGGCCAGTGGAAAGGGAGTCAGAGGCAGATGAGAGTCAGACACCTGTGAGCGACTGAGGATGGGCAAGGTGGACAAGGAGAGTCGACAGGACACGCGGCCCAGGAGGGAAGAAGAGCATCTCAGTTTTATTTCTCACATACAGGAAGGAAACTGAAGGAGCTGGGAGGGGGTTGGCATCCCTGACAGGGCCTTCAAGGGGAACGGGAGGGCGTCATGTATGCCGAATGAATTGTTGAACTGACAATCAGTTATGAGCCCAGACACCAGGTGCCCGCATTTTAGAGAATGCTGTCCCTCCCACTGATGTGGAACTGATGGAGTCTGAATGCAGCCCCCGGGAGAAGGGCGAGGGGGGACCCTGAATAGTCTATTACTCTGAATTAACATCTCACGATATGCATAATCAGAGCTCAAGATAGAAATTGCATGTGATTATAGAAAAAATAGGTAATATCTTGTTATCCCAAGTTGGTGGCCTGGGACTCCTACTTGTACCACCTATTGAAAAACCAGCTTCCTCCAGGGGACTTGGGGGCTCCTTGAGGGCAGTGACTGTTTTGCATTCATCTTTGTAACTCTAGCATGGGAATGGAGACAAAATAAATGTTGGTCAAATTTAAAAAAAAAAAAGAAAGAAAGAATAAGCAAACCTGTATGAGAGAGGATGAAGGTCTGGACAGAATCAAGGTAGAGCCATTTCCCTTGGCCAGAGGTGGGAATGGAGGGCAATGACTCTTGCACCTGAAGGGGACATCAAAAAGCCAAAGATGAGCTCTCACAATGGGGATTCAACTCTACCCAAGTGCCTCACTAGATCATTCAAAGCCCCATCCCCTCCCTATCACATGCCTATCCCATCACTGCCACCACCACCGCCTGCCATGTCACCGGCCATGCGCTCCGGAGCAGTGTTTCCTACACAATCGGGGCCATCAGAGTCATCTGGGGATGCTTATTAAAAATACACATGCGTGGTATCCTCCAGCGGACATTCCGCAATGCTGCCCAGGAACCTCTACGTTTATTAAGTACCTCAGGCTAACCTACCATGGGGCAAGCTTGAAGGGGGCACTGGGCCATTCTAGAATTTATTTATTAGCGTCAGAATAACCTGGCAGGATAACAAGGCAGATTCCTACCCCAACCCCCCAAAAGATCCCACCGCAAAAACCCTGAGGCAGGACCCTAGGAATCTCCCATTTAATCAGCACTCCTAGGTGATTCTGAAGGAGGGGCCCATGGGCTACACTGTAAGAAATGCTGCTTTAGAGAGAAAATAGTTTCAGGTTCTTTGCCTATAGCCAGAAGGATCTGGGAGGAGCCCTTTTTCTACCCTATGCTGGTGTGGGTTTGGCCCTTGAAGGGGTCCCAGCAGCCATGAAGCCTAAACTACTGGGCAGGAGGGGCTAACAGGGAAGAATGGTCACAGCAATAAAATAGACCTCACACTTAAACAAAAGAAACAAGCTGCGTTTAAATCCAACGTGGGTAAACCAACCTTTATTTATAGATACTCTGATAATGAGATGAAGAATTGCTTACTCACATACTGAACCCTTACTATGCACTAAATGCCTGAGGTATGCTACGTCATTTAATCATTGCGAAATTTTCCATTTTTATTCTCAAGAGGATAAGAAACTTATCCAGATATATAGCAGGTAAGTGGCAGAGACAGGTCTCAAATCTAGGTCGGGGAGAAGTCAGCGAATGTGGTTTTAACCATCAGGGTGTATTCTAGCTAAACATGGATTACTTCTGAAGGCAAAACAAAGAAATCTGTAAATGTAATTTTAATATACACTACGAGGACTAAGGACTAATAAAAGCGATGCTGAATTTGATCACAAAATCTCTTTGTGGTAAAAATAATCCATTCTCACAATTTACTAATTTTGTAGGCTCAGGTTTTAATAAATTGTGTTTTATTAAAATTATAAGCCTGTATGGTCTAGGAGGACCCTAGAGCTTCCCAAATGTGCAAATAATTAAAAGACACAGGAATGATGTAAAGGAAACCAGCTAAGGATCTGAGACTAAATAATTTCCCATTCCCGTGGAAACGCTGCCCCTGAGACAAATCAGGCAGCTGTTGGCGCTGTGACAGTCCTCCGCCTTAGAGTCACGTTCAGGGAGCCCACTTGGTCCTTCTTCAGCGCAGTCCCTGCTGCATGCACACTGCAGACGGGGCCACTCACCCAGGTGTCACCGTTCCCCAAAGCCAGCAGGGCTCAGGGCTCTGATCACATGCCCTTAGCCGCCCCCAGGCCCCCATTCGGGTATCCGTTAGTAGCCTGACCCGCTCCATCCGAACTGGCTGATCCGGTCCCTCCCAGCAGCAAGAAGAGGCGGGGTCTGACCTCCGGTTTTCTGCAAACTCCTGTGTTGAGAGCAAATAGCCTACAATTAAAACGCCTTCTGTTGACTTTGCAAAAGCCTTGGAGGAGGCGTTTACAAAGGCTAAACACACGTTTCCAAGTGCTCGTCTTCAAAGCAGCTCTTTAAGGTACTAAAAAACAAAATAAACGAACAACAAAACAGAAACAAACTCACAGATACGGGGAACATTTTGATGGTTGCCAGATGGGAAGGAGGATGGGGGGGTTGGGTGAAACAGGGGAACAGGATTAAGAAGTACAAATTGGCAGTTCCCTAAACAGTCACAGGGATGTAGAGTACAGCATAGGGAACACAGTCAACAATATTGTCATAACTACGTGTGGCGTCAGATGGGCACTGGGTTTACTGGGGGACCACTTAGTAAACTATATAAATGTCTAACCACTTCACTGCACACCTCTACCTAATATAATAGTGTATGTCCGCTATAATTTAAACATTTTTTAAACCATTTATGAAGGATAGGTGGCTGTGATGGGGATTGAGAGGACAGTGTAGCGAAGGGTGGTGGTTGAGGGCTGGGGAGAACGGAAACACCCAGGTGTGTCTCCAGCCCCACATGCTGCCCTGCGCCCCCTCCTCCACCCCTTCTCAACAGTTCCTTGTCACAGCAAGAGCCTTGGATCCCTGGGAGAGGCCTTTATTTTGCATTTGGTCTAATCCAATCATGAACACAGATAAGGAGCAAGTGCTCTCTGCAGCGCCACCATATTTTTGCCAAGCGCAACATGTGCCCATGGCTTTTGTGTGCATGATACATGGGATTATCATGCCCATCACGATGTCCATGGTATGCAATCATTGTACCCATGTATAGGGTGCACCCTTCTTTTTCCCTCAAAAATGTGGGCAAGAAAAAAAAAGTGTGCATTCTATGTGGCAAAATACGGTACGTTTCCTGAAGCTCTTTGAAGATGGATGACCAGAGTGATGACATCCAAGTAAGCCCTAAACCACGGGTAACCTCACACCTCCCGACTGTCAGGGAGCAGCCTGAATAATGGGCCCCTGAAAGGTTGAACTCTCTGGTTCTTTCCTCAGTCACTTCATTAACAAAGAAACCCATCGCTGAACTGAGCGAGAATCAGAACTGTAAGACCCGGATGGGCCTTCGAGCTCACTGTAGAGAGGAGGAGGTCAGATGCATAATTAGAGGATAGCTCAAGGCAACAGGATTCGAGAGCTACCTTCAGAACTAAAGAGATGGGCTTTTCCTACAGACAAGAAAAAAAACTGACAAAGGGGGACCAGGTATCAAGGGAAGCTTCGTGGAGGAGGCAGGCTTTCAACTCCCCTGGATTTGGAAGGCAAGAGAAGAAAGTGCTGAGGGTATTCCAGGAGTGGAGAAGGTGGTGGGAGGCACCTCCTCTTTCCTTATCCAAATCCCTTCCGGCCAGCTTGGGTCGGGCTGGCCTCTCCAGTCCCCACCATGAGGACTATGAAGATTCATGCCTGCAGGTGTCTTTGAGTCTTCTGAGAAAACAAGCCTGCTCTATGCACAGAGGTACTTAAAGCATCAGTGAGATTACATTACAGCATTTGCAAGTAAAACATGAAATTAGAAAAACTAACCACCGAATCCCTTTCCCCTTCTCTTTGCTTGGGCACCTTGAATATGGGAACTTCTAGAGGAAATAATTAATTGGATTGATGGGAGCAAAAACCTCCTCTCTACAAGCGGTGATTTATTTCCTCTGTTGTGTGCACACCCAGCAGCTGCATTTGTAGCAGGTCCAGAGATGCCATTATAGTGACAGCCATTCCTACCCTGTCATTTTTCTGAATATCTGAAACACCGACAACGTAGTTGAAGAGACAGTTTGCATCTTATTTGATTATGAAGAGGTAGCATTCTGAGATGTTGAACGATAGCTGTATTGAAACCCACAGCTGCCTGCAAACAGAATTTTCACTGGCAATGCGGCTTCTAGGCAGTGCATTATGATGTATAAAATAAATGAATCTTTTTTTTCTTTCATAAAGAACACAAGGCCACGATCAGTGCCAAGTCTGCGCCCCAGGACTGCTTGGCAGTGCTCCCAGGTGTCCCCACAGGCTTGCGGCAGGAGTTCCTCAGCCTGTTTGTAAGGTGGTGATCTTACAGTTTGCTTCCAGTTTAAACAGCTTGCAGTATGTCTGTCCCATTCTTCCTGGTCCCCTTGGACAGTAATGTTTTACACTCTCCCTTAATGCCTTATCTTCTCAAACCGCAGGCCTTTCTAAGACTGACCATTCGAGTCTGTTATTCTTTTCAAGCCCACGTGATTATATTATTCCCTTAAACAGGAAAATCAAACCCCGGTGGATTCAGATTCAACTTAAAAGGTGTTCCCCAGTCAAATTTCTCAAGATGTTAATAGATATCCAATGAGATAAAGATTTTGATGTCAAACAAACAAAGGAAATGCTTTCAAACCTTCTATAGTCTCTATTTAGGGATTTATAACTTCCATTAGCTGAAAGAAACCTTAGAGAAATCAGGTAGGAAATACGTTTAATTTGGTTAAGCAAAACTGATTGGATTACAGAACCCTTTCCTTCTCGCATTCTCTTTCTCCTCCTCTCTCTTTGTTCCTTCCTTCTATAAGATCCCTGGAATGTAACAGTTATGATCATAATAATAACAATACTAATGATAAAAGCTAATGTGTAGAACTAGCTCTAGTCCTTTAATACTCATCCCAGAAATCTTAACACGCACAATTAACAGAGTTCAATATTAACAGTTTAACTCTTTTTCTGAATCATGTAAAAATCTTAGAATGCTGTGCTGCCAGTCAATACCCTCCCGAAGGTACGTACTATTATTTCTTGATATGCGGCCTCACACATTAGACATGAATTTCACTGTTATACAGTCAGTATTGATACTTTCTGTTTTCAAGCATCGCAAATATTCCCCCTGACATGAAGTTCTACCTTCAGTAGAAGTTCCTTTTGTGAAGATGTGTTGGTGGTAAACTTCTTGGGTTTTTTGCCCGAAAATGTCTTCACTTTGCCTTTATTTTTTGAAAGATTGTTATTGCTAAATATACAATTCCAGGTTGAACATTACTTCCTTCTAGTACTTTGAAAATTTCCGTTCAGTTCTTCTGGGTTCCACCGCTGTTTCTAAGAAGTGGGCTCTCAGTCATGCAGATGCCCCCTCTCCACCACCCTTTTCTTTCTGTTTCGCTGCTTTCGTTGTCTTCTCTGTGTTTCTTATTGTTCTGAATGCACGCTCTGTTGTCCTTATGTTTTCTTTCTACTTATGGTATTTGGCTCTTTGGAGGACTGTAGTTTGAGGTGTGGCGTTCTTAATCCCCTCTGGAAAACATTCAGTCAATACGTCTTTTACTATTATGTTTGCCCCATTATTATTTCTTCTTAGAACTCAGGTTACTTTGTATGCTGGACCTGCTAACTCTTCCCTTCATGTTTCTTAATCTTTTTTTCACACGTCCCTTTGCTTTGTCTCTGTCCCACATTCTGTGTAACTTCTTCAGATTTACCTTTCAAAGCACTACTTATTTCTTTGACCATGTTTAACATAACGCTAAATCCGTCCATCTAGATTCTGCTTTCGGTGACATAATTTTCATTTCTGGAGATTTTTCCCAGAATGTTCTTCTTCCAAATTCTATTCCTTTTAAATGTGAATCCCTACATATTTATGTTTATTATATATTTGGTATCTGATAATTCTAATATTTTAAGCCTCTAGAGGTGTGACCCTGTGGTTTGCTGTTTTTGTTGAATCTCATTCATGGTTGTGTATTTCTTATGTTTGCAGTGATATTTTGGTGCGTGCAAGGAACGTGGAATCCTAACTGCAGGATTTCTTTGAGGCTTGATCACAAAGTTTGTTCCTTCAGTGAGGACTTGTTTGTTTCTACCGGAAAGGAACTTTGCCCTACTAGGTATAATACTTATTATAAAACTATAGTAACTAAGAGTATCTGGTGTTGGCACAGGCATAGACAAATACGGGCTCACGCATATGATAAGATGACATATGATAGAAGTAGCATTGCAGAATTGAACAAAAGATAGTCTATTCGATAAATGATGTGTGATAATAAACAAAAAGAGGCCCAAATGGGACTTCGCCAGGAAAATGTATCCTAACCACAGCTGCTTTTTGATGAAGAAGGATTTTAAGAGAACTAAAGTGAATAGTGGTCATTGTTACATTGAGACCTAATGGCCTCAGGATAGGTATGAACCCAGATGGCATGTGAAAAAATTATGTGTATATACATAAAAAATTATAGGGAGAATAGGGATTACACATGTAAAAAAATTTAAACTGCTTTTAAGCAATAATAACCACCAGTGGTAGTATTAGCGTGCTTTGCTGTGACTGTCATGGGGGTCCTATGAGTTAAAGCAAATGAATAATTGTAGGATATTCTAATTTTATGTTCCCCTGTATCTTGGAGGACCAGTATTTTCAATGTGGAAGAAAGGGGTAGAGATGTAATATAGAAGAGGTAACAAAATCCTGCGTTTCTGAGTTTAATCAGCAATATCAGAACAAAAAACACAGACCCACAACATATTCTGGCTGTCTGTCTGTCTATCCCTCTATCCATTGAAAAGCCCTAAAAGCAATGAACAACCATTAACACTATACAGACTCTTGTCTTGAATTTCCTATTCAGAGAAATCAGTGTTTCTTGAAGAATTGGCTGGTTCCAGGTATGGGCATGAAACGGACAAGATGAACCTAGAACATCCGGATATACCAGATATCACGGAAACTTCTAAACCCCCCTAGGGTATGTCGAAAGGGCTCAGGTGTCACCTCAAAGAGGCTCCCTCTTCAGTCGATCCTATTCTATTCCATCGCATTTCATTCCCACATTCTTCTGTCATAGACAGGACAATTTGAATTTCAACAAAGATAAGAACTGCAATGGATTGGAACCATCAAATATTTTAAGTCCGTGCATTTCTAGTAACATCAAAAAACTAATCGGATGTTAGGGAACTGAATCGTTATCTTAAAAACAGGTTAAAAGGAGGGAACCAAACACCTTATCCTTGCTTTCCTTTCAGAACTGTACCACTAGACAACTAAATAGCAGATGAAAAGAAGCTTCTCTTTATAAAAGTATTCCAGCTGGTAAATAATAGAATTAGAATATCGACACTTTGCCAACATCATAAAAGAACAGTAAGTAGACATTACGTGTCAGTTGGTGGAGAAACATGCCATCCTTTGATTCCAAAGACATCAAACCTGAGTCTGATTAAAGCTCCTTGATCCAGCTTCTAATTTGCAAGAAGTACATGGGTCACGTTGAACTGAAGCATTGGTAAGCAATCAGCAAAATGCAGACTGCAATAAACTGCAGTTCAAACAGCCTTGATTCTTCAAAAGAGGAATGGAGGAGTAACCTGTAGATGAAAAGATACTCAGAACACACACAAAGTTTAAAGAGGACTCACACAGTGTGTATATTTTTGCGCCTTGCTTATTTCTCTCAGGATAACGTTTTTGAGCTTCATCTCTGCTGCCATATATGTCAACAGTTATTTCTTGTTTGTTGCTGACTAGTAGACTTGTGTAACTATATTAAAATTTGTTTATACGTCATTTGTTGATGAACATTTTGAGGTGTTGTAAGGTTTTAGTTATCATGAGTCAAGTTGTGTACATCTGTGTATATTGTGACACATGTTTTCATTTCTCTGAGGGAAATATCTAGAAGCAGGAGTGTTGGTTTACATGGTCAGTATATATTTAATTTGATAAGAAGCTGCCAATCTGTTTTTCAAAGTGCTCGTGCCATTTTACTTTTCCACAAACAAAAAATAAGAACTACAGTTGTTCCATATTTGTACCACCATTTGTCAGTTTTTTTTGGTCATTTCAGGGGCATTGTAATGGTGTCATATTGTGGTTTTAGTTTGAGTTTCCCGGAATACTTTCATCCCCGTGTAAGCTGACAACTCCCCCGCCTTTTTGGAAGAATTTTGTGCAACTCCACTCTATGCACAGGCAGCCCAGTAGTCAGCAAAGATTCAAAGGGATCTTTATGTAGATTTCTGGAGTTATTTTTTTAATCTTCCTCATTTTTGGAACTTACTGAAAATGTTTTTAAAAATGTCATCAATTAAATTCATGATGACTGTAATTTCTTAAAAAGTGAATTGAAAAATGAATTGTGGGTTCATGAGACTTAATACTTCTGGGACATTCTAAGAAAATGGATGGAACACACCTGAGAACTGTCCCTCTGAGGAAACAGAAAGCCGAACTCTTTATTCAACACTCCTGTCCCTCATTGGTTGAGGGCTGCATCTAGAGCCTTCGCTCCCAGCATGCCTGGCTTGCTCCACTCCTGAGGGCGTAGGGAGTGTGGCTGAGCTTAGACCCCGCCCTCAGGCACAGATCACAGGAATCCATCAGTGTGTGGGAACCACTGGCAGGTGACCTCCGGGGCAGGTAGAGGGGATAGGGGTAGGGCATCAACAGCGTCCTCCTTTCCTTGGAAACAGACTCATTCAAATCTCCTTCTCTGTTTACCCTAATCAAAGCCAAACATCAAAAAAAAGGAAGGAAATAGAAGTCAGGTGCGCACTAATGGAAGCTTGACCCTGCACAACACCGCCGGGCGAGGAGACGGACGAAACAGTTCCCAACAGTCTCTGCGTGGGCGAAGGTCAACGAAACAGCCCCCGAGCAAACCCAGCTCCTGGCCTCTTCAGCGCATTCCTTCCTTCCACCTTCTGTTCATCTGGCATGAGGTCTGCGACGCAGCTGGGGACCCATGGCAGTCCGACTCACGGCCTTTGCATTTGTGTTAGGAGTGGGTATGTGTGCTGTGTTTTTTTAAGGAA
Source organism: Mormoops blainvillei (assembly GCA_004026545.1). Classification (NCBI taxonomy): domain Eukaryota; kingdom Metazoa; phylum Chordata; class Mammalia; order Chiroptera; family Mormoopidae; genus Mormoops; species Mormoops blainvillei. The sequence goes on along the minus strand of PVJD01006450.1, from coordinate 83,849 downwards.
GAGACACTGACCTTAAATCTGTTCCCAGAGGACAGTCGTGGCCATTTAACTCTCTGTTCTTCAGGTTTTTCTCCAAGGGATGTGAAGGGTAGAGGCGGGGCGGGGGGTGGCGGGGTGGGGGAAGGCCTCCATATAGGTGGCGCAAGGACTCCAGTCAAGCCAAAGGTCACAATGACCAATTTATTTAAATGCCTGAAAGAACCGTGCCCAAACCAAAGCAGCACAGTCACCCTTTATCATTAACTTTAATTTCTAAGTGAATCCTTAGAGAAATGGTTCTCAGATTAGATCCATTTGTAGGCAGAGTTTGGGACCCCATGAAGAATAATTTTATGGATACATTCACCCTCACCACGTCTAAGTCTTGAAGCTCCTTAGTAGGAGAGATGCTTTTATTGCTGCAGTGAGACACAAGCTGAATTACAAGTGGTCCTGTGATAGGTGATAGTCTCTTTTAAACCCATTCATTCAATAGTGTCAGGCACTCTCTCAGTTGCTGGGGATATTTTAGTAAACGAAACGACCCAAGTCTCTGCCTTCACGTGCCTAAAGTTAAGTGGGAGAGACCAATAATAAACAGTTTAACATGTAATCATCAAGCAGCTATAATTTCCAAGGCTCAATATATCAAGTTAAAGGACAGCTTCTCTAACAAGGATGTTTGGGCACGGTGAAAAGTAAAGTAAGAGTGAATGCCAGCCATGCACGTACCTGGAGAAGTGTGTTCCAGACTGAGAGACAGCATGCGCAAAGACCCTGAGGTAGGAGTGTGACTCACAATTCAAGAACAACAAGGGGACCGAGAGCAAGTGAGCAAGAGCAGTTATAGGAGAGGGAGGTCAGGGAGACATCTGGGTGGGGTCAGGACACTTGCAAAGCACGTAGAGCTTCTGAGCCAGTGAAGGAATGTGGTCACCGGTCTGAGTGACATAGGAAGCCATTGGAGGATTTGGATTTACACTTCTAAAGGCCCTCTCTCTAGCTGGTAGAGTGGGGCAGGTGTGAAAGAGCAAAGACGTTAGGATGCTATTATAATAATCCAGGCAAGGTGGTGGAGGCTTGGACCAGACCCATGCAATAACTGTGGAGAAGGTGAGAAGGCATTGAATTGTAGGCATATGTTGACAGTAGAGCTACAAGATGTGCTCATGGGAACATGGGATAAAGACAGGAGTCGAGGATGACCTCAAGATTTCTTAACTTCAGCAACTGGAAGGATGAAGCTGCCATTTCCTGATGTGGCGAAGACTGGTTTTGGTCATGGGAGATTTGAGATGTCTAAGAGACATCCAAGCGAAGATTTCAAGTACACAACTAAATACATGTGTCTGGAGTTCTGGGACGAAGAGCTGATAGGGAATTTCAATTCAGGAATCATATTGAAAGCCCTGTGGTTAGAAGGAATCACCATGGGAACGAGTCTAGTAATGGAAGGGAAGAGGGCCAGTGACTAAGCTCTGAGCTTAGAGTTGGGGAAGAAGAGGAGGAACCCTAAAAGATACACTGAAGTAGCAGCCACTGAGGTAGAAAGAATTTCAAGAGAGAGTACAGTGCCAGAAGCCAAGGGTGTCAAATTTTTCTAAGGATGAGTGAGGGTGAGGGTGATTAATGATGTCAAATGCTGCTGACGGGACAAGCAAGAGGAAGGTGGAGAATTGACCATTGGATTTGGCATCAACATCATTTGGATGTTAGTGAACTTGGCAAGTAATGGTTGATATAGGACCTTCCCCTGAAAAATAGGCATCTTTATTCAAAAGTGAGGGAGGGGAGGAGCACCTGAAACACATTGAAGAGGAAAAAAATGAAATGGAAATTTATGAAGAAGGAAGTCCGAAGGCAAACAAAATAAACTTTAGTAGCTATATGCAAGACCCCTTTACCTCTCTTGGCCTCGATATTGAGTAATGCCAGATAAGAGACTTGGTCTCTATCCTCAGTTTTTGTGAATAATGGGAATATGAATTGTACCTACCTTACAGTGTTATGGTTGGGATCCAATGAGTTAAAACATATGAAGTATTTGGAGTACTTCTGGACATAGTAAGTTCTTAATAAATGTTTCTATAGTGATTGTATCAGCATCATTATGTCTAATATTCTTCTTTTCCCTTGAGCTTGGAAATTTCATGACTGTATGTCATCATTGTCATCTTGCTAAGAACCGGCCATCTCTATGGCTAGTTCTAGAGTCGTGCCGCCACAGTACGGCGGATTTGCTTCCTGCCCAAATATTAGTCATGGCTTCCTGCTGTCTTCTCAGCAACAGTCAATTTGAGATCAGAGAAAAGTAGGTTTAAAAAAACAGGAATTTGCACTTCTTTTCCCTTGGATGAGTGGTCCTTTATTGATAACTATGGATTGGTAGATACAACAGGCTTTAATTTTAGGGCTTTAATCTTAGGTCTGCTTGGCTTGAGATAAAACATTCTCTTGGAAGACTGGTCCCTGAGTTTGCTGTGGCTTTGGAAATGGCTGCTCTCACAGTTTATATATATCTCTTTGCTTGGTTGTTTTTGAAGTGTATACACTGCCCTCTCTAGCTAAAATTGCTGGGCTGACTTTGTTTCATCTGGACTTTATATTACACCATAATGATTAATCCACGTGGTCTGTGCCAAAGTCAGCTAGCATCGAAGTACCACTGGTATTTTCCACATCCAGTGAAGTAATTCTTCTTCGCTGGAGTTTGTGCTTGATAAAGGTCCAATCCTTGTCTGCAGTGTACCTGGGACCATGGGTGTAACATCATAATAGTAAGATATTTTTACAGTTCATTTCTTCTTCTCTTTCATCCCCTATCCATTTTCCCAATTTGAGGGAGGAGCTTTATGCACATGGGCCTGGGATTGTAAAATTCAGAGGGAAAGGAAAGGCCAAGAGAAGGTGACAGTTAGTTGAATTCGATCTCCCCTGAGGCAGAGATGGCAGCCCAAAACCACCTCTGGGCAAAGGTACACCATCCACGAGGTGGACCCTGCGGAGGGGGGATGGGGGCCTTTGGCCATTTCTGTCCTGATTTCTCAGGACACTTTCCAGACTCTTTGAGGATGGGTGTGTGTGTGTGTGTGTGTGTGTGTGTGTGTGTGTGTGTGTACGTGCGCATTTTGAGTCAGGTATCTTTATTCGAATTTTTCAGATGTGGAAATTGAGGGTTGGAGAGAATGAGTACCTCAGTAAAATCACAGACCCCGAACCCAGTACCAGTAAGTAGTAAAGCCAGGGTTTGAATTCAGGTCAGCCTCATTCCAAAGCATTCATTCTTAACCTCTACTCGCTCCTGCTTCCTGATTGTCTTACTTTTTTAAGGGTAAAATTCAGTGGATTTTCGTATATTTAAGAGCTGTGTAAATGGCCCCGCAATGAATTTTAGAACATTTTCACCACCAAATAGAAACCCTGTACCTTTTGGCCATCTCCCCCGACCCTATCATCCCCCAGCCCTGCGCAGCCACTAACCTACTTCCTGTTTATAGATGTATTTATTCTGGATATTTCATATAAACAGAACTGTGTAATACTGGTCTTCTGTGGCTGGCTTCTTTCAATTATCACAATTTTTTTTTATTAAAGATTCTTGAGAGCAGTTTTCATTTCAGAGCAAAATCAAGAGGAAGGTACAGGGATTTCCCATATGTCCCGATCCCTACACATGCATAGTCCCCCCATAAACAACATTCCCCACCAGGGTGGTACATTTATTATAACTAATAAATGACACACCATAACTACCCCAAATCCATAGTTTATATTAGGATTTGTTCTTTTTCTGCATCTATCGATATGATCATGAGATTTTTCTTCTTTAGCTTATTGATATGATCAGTTACATTGATGCATTTTTGAGTGCCGAACTAGCCTTACATACCTAGACTGTATCTCACTTGCTTATTGTGTATAATTTTTTATACATTGTTGAGTTTTATTCTCTAATATCTTTCGAGGATTTTTGCATCTGTGTTCATGAAAGGTGCTGGTGTGTGGTTTTCTTCTCTCACACTGCCCTTGTCAGTTTTGGTGTTGGCCTCGTCTAAGGAGGTAGTAAGTATTCCCTCTGCTTCTATCCTCTGAAAGAGATTCTAGAGAATTGCTTTAATTTCTTTTTTAAATGTTCGGTAGAATTCACCAGTGAACTCATCTGGGCCTGGGGCTTTCTGTTTTTGAAAGGCTATTAACTAGTGATTCAGTTTCTTTAGTAGATATAAGCCTATTCGGATGGTCTATTTTCTTGTGGGATTTTGGCAAATTGTGTCCTTCAAGGAATTGGTCCATTTCATCTGGGTTACCAAACTTGTGGGTGTAAGAGTTATTCATAGTATTCCTTTATGACCCTTTCTATGTACAGGAAGTCCGTAGTGATATCCTCTATTTTATTTCTGATCTTAGTACTTTGTGTCCTCTCTTTTTTCTTGGCCTGGCCAGAGGTTTATTGATTTTATTGGTCTTTTCAAAGAACCAGCTTTTGGTTCTGTTGATTTTCTTTACTAATCTCCTCTTTTAAATTTCACTGATTTCTACTCTGATTATTATTACAGCTGACCCTTGAATAATGCAGGTTTAAGCCCCACGGGGCCATTTAAATCCGCGCAGAAGGGGAGCAGCGCAGCTTGGGCCCGCATTGGGCTGACTTCCACTTTACTCGGATTTCCAGTTGTGCTGTGGGGTCCACAAGCCCAGAGCTGTTCAAGGTCGGCTGTATTTCTTCTGCTGCCTTTGCGTTTAATTTGTTCTTCTTTTTTCGCATTTTCTAACATGGAAACAAAGTATTAATTTTAGATGTCTCTCTTTTTATAAGATATGCATGCCATGATATAAATTCTCCTCCCAGGACTGCTTTTGCCGTGTCTCACAAATTTTGATAAATTGTGTTTTGATCTTCATTTAATTTAAAACAGTTAAAATTTAAATTGTGAAATTTCTCCTGAGATTTCTTCTTGGACCCATGTGTTACTTAGGAATGTGTTGTTTTGGGATTTTCCCATTATCCTTCTCTTATTTATTTCCAGTTTCACCCCACTGTGGTCTGAGAGCAGACCCCTTCTCCCGGCTGTGGGGCATGGGGAGGCAGGGAGGCCCAGTGGCCAGCGCCCTGACCACGTGCCCTAAAGTGAAAGCTGTGGGCCAGGACCGTGACTTCAGACCAGGCCGTAAGGCCAGGCCTCTCATCCGCAGGCAGCCCTAGAGGGCAGCGGCAACTCACATCTGCGGCAGCCGGTCCAGTCCCTCTCTCACACACAGCAAGGGAAGGCCTTGGCACAAAGGATGAGCACCCGGATGAACAACGGAGCAAACGGATGGAAAGGAGACAGGTGGCTCAAGTTAGAGGAGGAAACCTTAAATAATTAAGAGATTGCATCCTTAAACAAACAACCAAAAAAGACTTCTGTCTAAGAATATGAAAAGAATTCATGGAGATGAAAAATATCATTGTCACAATAAAAAGTTCCATAGAAAGACTGGCCTAATGCATTAGATGAATCTCCCAGAACATACAGCAAAAGAGGCAAGAGGTGAATTAAAAGGAGAATGAAAAAAAAATAGATAAGCAATATAAAAGGCCCTCAATCTACCCAGCATTATTTTCAAAAGGTCAGGGATTTATCCAAGAAAAAATATAACGGAGGACACTTTTCCATAGCTAAAGAGAAATAAGAATTTTATGAATGGAGGCATCTATAAAGTACTCAGCAATATTAATATTAAAAAAGACTCATACTTAAATATAACCTTGTGAAATGTCTTTAGCCAAGGCCAAAGAAAAGATTCTTAATGATTATGGGGTAGCAGGTGGGTAGGACAAGTTAGTCTTGCTGGTAAAAATCAGGTTGGCATTTGACTTTTTCCTTGGGACAAGAGAAGATACCTTCAGGGTCTGATGGAAATTCAGTTTGAACAAATAACTATGCGTGGCAAAAACTATCAACCAAATGGGGGAGTAAAATGATAAAACTAAAGTCCTTAGCTGAATCCCTGATGCTTCTTGAAATGATGGAGAATATATTCCAGTAGGGCAAGAAATTCTAATAACAACTGACCAAATCAGCTGCTCCATACAAAGTAAAACTGGAAAAACAAAAACAAACTACCCAGGAAAATGATATGAAAAAAGTGGGCTTCAAAAGTTAGCAACCCAAGTTAGATTAGCAAGTCAGGGGGTTCTGGGAAGAACAGCTTCAAGGAGAAAATAAATTTCCTTTGAAAGTGCTGCAGATAATAAGTTATCTTAGTGTGAAAGTGAAGGTGTAGGATAACCACACATTATAAAAAGTTAGTGCCTTGCCTTTTCTACTTCTCCTTTGCCCTCCCTAGGTATGTACATTTTTTCCCCCTAATGGCACAGGCTAAATGACTTGGAGTTACATCACTTCTTCTGTGAGCCCAAACACATTAAACTGTAAGCTCTACAAAGGCAGAAATATTTTGTCTGTTTTGTTATCTGTGTATTTCTAGCACTTAGAACAGTGCTGGCGCAGAGTATATAATCAATAAATATTTCAACTTGAGTTGAAATTGATTATATAATGAATAATGTTCATTTAATTAAAATATTACAAATCTGGGTGTTTTTAAACTTACTACACAGCCGAGACACAGAAAATTAGTTATACAAGAAAGTGTAAATTCTATAAATTTTGACAATAAAATGAACTATTTAATGAACTGAAGCTCTGATATCGGGAGTGGCCAGAAGAAGAAGATAGGGTTATTAAATCTCTTAGAGGGAAATTGAGAGATACGGTTTAAAATTTGATGGCTTGGGAAATAGAGGGCTGACTATATTGTGTAAAGTTATGAAGTATCTAACAGAATAATAAAAAACAAAATATAGCTGGCAGTGGTTGTCAAAAGGAAGTATATAGACGCTAAGATCCTCATCTTTCATAACGGGGCCCATCACATATACTTTGGAGCTGATACATCAAAAATAAAGGCATAATAAATTATTACTGTGGAGGTTGGCCTCAGGAAGATTAAACGTAGAACAATGTTTAGTGGTTACCCCTAGGGGATGCTGCAGAGAAAGACCTTAGCAATTGTTTTTTCCTAATTACTCTCCATTACCAACTGAGTTTTTATTGCCACATCCCCATATTTTAAAAGTGGTATTTGTAAGTTAAAAATAGTTTCTAGAACAGAGAAGACTTTCTAGAACAAGGAAAAGAAAAAAAACAAACAACATCTAACAGTTTGTAATTACATACTGTCGACCAGCAAGGACCGTCAAACATTTTGCAAACACTATCTGATGGTGAGTGTCAGTATCTACGTTCGCCAGATGGAGAAATTCAGACAAAGATGGAAGTGACTTGCCCATTTTCAGCGCATCTGTGACCGAGCCAGTGATAAAACCCAGACTTCCCGGATTCTGGGTCCAAAGACGCATTTGGATTGATTTCTTCTTAGAAAACCACCATATATTGGTATGACGAGAGCTGCGGAAAAAATCCAAGCTAATAGACGGCGCGCTCTGCGGGGCTTGGAAAAGCGCCTGTGTTTTTCCATCTAGTGACTTGGAGCCAAAATGCACACTGCCTGTCAAGAAAAAGGCCAGTGCTTCTCTGAAGCGCCTGATAGGAAAATATACTATTTCAAGGGGCTGTGCCTGTAAAGATAAAAAAGAGCAATTACTGTAACAATCACAATGAATATTTAAGTTTCATTGTGTATATAAAGGTTTCTGCCATTTTGTGGTCACTTTGGAAACTATATATAGATAATGAGCTTGATAAGTAATTCTGATTATTCTGCCATATGCCTCTATTATTAATTCAGACTACTGGCGCAGGTGGAAAGGAGAAGAAAAATGTTTGATTTGGCATCATTATACCTATTGGCTTCACTCTTAATGTGGATTTTTAAATATATACTTTTTTGGGGGGAGGGGGGTCTGGCTTCCTTATGTATTTAAAACTGGAGGGGAGAGAAGTGGGGAGTTATTAAATGATTATAGAGGATTCTTCTTGTTTTGTCAGTAAAGTTTCCTCCCCCTTCGATCCTAGCCCCCAAACTACACACTAACGCTTTCGAAAGCAGGTCAGATCGTGGTGGAATGGATAACTGCTGTGTTCCCTGGCCCACTCTTCTTCCCATAATAGCCTTCTGGAAAGCCAGTCACATTCCTACCTCCGAGTCTCTGTACTTGCTGTGCTAACTAGAATACTCTTCCCTGAAGCACCCCACTCCCAAGAGCTGCAATGCCATGATCCCTAAGCCCCTTCAGATCTTTTCTTGAGTGTTCCCTTCTTAGTGAGGTCCTGTCTGGACACCTACAATGCAATCTTCTAACATTTCCTATTCCCCCTTTTCAACTTTAGCTCTCTCCTTAGTATTTGCTGCTTTCGATTGTGTTATATAGTTCTCGTTTTTCTTGCTTGTCATCTAGTTCGCTTGCAAGCTCCTTGGGGGTCAGGACTTCTGCCTGTTTTTCACGACTACATCCCCATGCTGAGAGTGCCTGGCAGATAAAAGTAACACAATACATGTTTATCAAATAAATAAGTGAATGAATGTAAATTCTTCGAGGAATGGCAGAGCTGATGGAAAACAATGCTTTCTTCAATTTTTTAAGTGGGCGCAGTTATGTTTATTTTCCCTAACTTCTCTCCTTTGCCACCATCATAACCCCGTGCCATAGCCGCCCTGAGCTCCCGGCTGCAGGGTTGCATTGCCTCCCAGCCAGCATCTCTGCTCCCGTCCCTGCTCCCTGCAACCCCTTTTCTCCATCGCAAGTAGGGTGGGCTTTTAAAAAGGGAAACCTCTTTCACCTAGTCCCCCGATCTCCCTCCCCTGTGGATCAAGAAGTAGAGATTAGTAGTTACAACATAGTCATGGGGATGTGAAGTACAGCATGAGGCATACAATGAATAATATTGTGATAACTACGTGTGGTGCCAGATGGGTACTGAAAATATTGGGGGAACACTTTGTAAAGTACAAGTCTGTTCAGAAGGTGTCTAGCCATATAATATGAAAAATAGAGACATTTAGTGAAGAAGGTACAAGATACAAGAAACATTGTACAGAGGACAATGATGGCTCAGTCCCCTTCAAAGTAGGCACCTTGGGACCTCGCACCGTTCCCCTAATCGTCATGAGCTGCCCTGTCGTATTTTCCTGAATCCCAATGATGGTCTGAAATCTCTTCCCTTTCAAAGGTGACTTTAGTTTTGGGAAAAGCCAGAAGTCACAGGACACCTAATCTGGGCTCTAGTGGGGTTGAGTCACCAAGGTGATTTGATGTTCTGACAAAAAACTCTGCGCAAGACATGATGAAGGCACATTGTCACAGTGAACCTGCCAATCATCCGCTGCCCAGAGCTGCGGCCTTCTGAATTATCTGAATCGTTTCCATGGAGGAATGTTCGAGCTTAATCCAAAATTTGCTGCAGATTTGTTGCTCTACTCATTCAGTCATTTTGAATGCAACGACCACACAGTACACACGCTCACTCAACTGTGTCTACTGCCCCCACTGACTAGTACAGTGAAGTCGTCATTGTCATGCACATGTATTCCAGTGCACTCACCTTGGCTATCAGGTTACATCAATGTCACAGGAACTGTTCTTGTTATATTAATGGCTGGACTTTTTCCGGACAGATCTTGTACATCAGTCTAACCGTGATGCTGTGTACCTGAGGCCAATACAATAACACTGAAAGTAAACTTTAACTTAAAAATAAAAAATAAAAAACAAATTTTTTTAAAAAGAAAACTTCCTTGAGACCGAAATCGGCAGCATGGTCTAGTGGGACCTGCAGGGTCTATGCCTCCCACCTCCCCATCGTCAGCTCCCACCTGCTCTCCCCCTTCTCCCTGCTAGTTCACCCGTCGTGTGGTTTCTTAAAATGGCCCTTTCCCTTTCTGCCTCAGAGTCTTTCACATGTTCTTCCCTGTGATAAAAGAGCATTTGAATCATCCCGTGGCCTCGTCAGCTCCTCTTCATCCTCCTGCTCTCATGGCAAGGAACGTTGCCTCAGGAAAGTCTTCCCTCAGTCCCCAGGCGCAAGTTTGTCCAACGTTTGATGCTTTTTCTTGAAGGCACGCCGCACAGTGTAAAATCCTATGCTTGCATAAATGTTTGCCTTTCTTAACATACAGCAAGTTCACTTAGGACCGAAAATTATTCACTGGATCATTGCGCCAAGTTTTGGCCTCAGGTTCAGATAAGCCTTTTATAGTTGAGAGACTTTCAGTGTCAAGCAGGAGCCCCTGAAGAAAAGTGCTTTGGCATAATGAGTTCAGTCTTCCAGGAAAGACTCGGTTCCGATGATATATCTGTGTCTTTCTAAAGCCACAGAGGTCTATTAACCTCTGCTCCCCATGACCATCCCCAGCCCATTAGCAGAGGATGGTCAGAGACACTGTGTAGAGTCTAAGGAGCTGTGCTGAAGAACAGCATCTCTCGTCATTCCTGCATTGCTGTGATTCACGCAGTCAGGTGTCACTTTAGCGATGGCAATTAGGAACATAGACAGGCAAAGCATGCACAACGGTGTGGTGTTGATTAGCTCCAGGTAGAATATTAGTCTTCTGTTGCTGTGAGCGAATGACCACAAACTAAGTGGATTAAGACAGGATGAACCATCTCATGTTTTTCACGGATCCGGGGTCTGAGCACAGCCTGGCTGGGTCCCTCCCGGGGTGTCATAGGCTGCGATCGGGGCACGGGTTGTGCATTCCTCATGGGCGGCCAGGGTCCCCTCCAAGCTGGTTTAGCTTGTTGGCAGAATTCAGTCCCTGTGAAGTAGGGGGCATGACCTCCCCCTCGCCTTGGTGCTGTCGGATGGGGACTGGACTGCGCTCAGCCCCTGGAAGCCACTGGCCTTGCTTACTATGTGGTCCCCATAGGCCATTTGCAACAGGGAGGTTTGCTTTCTTCCAGGCCGATGGGGGAGCACTTCCCTGACTTCTCCCCTCGGCCAGCAGAGAAAGCTCTCTGCCTCTAAAGGGCTCACCTAACGAGGTCAGTTCCACCCTGGCAACCTCCCTTTTGCCACATAACATAACGTAAAGTAACATTACCATGGGAGTGACAGCTCACAGGTCCCCTCCCGTGTGCGTCGCAGAGGGGGGTCCAGCCTACCGCGGCCGCCAGGAGTACTGACAGGAATAACACCACACTACTGAGAGCGCGCTCATGGCCAGCCTGTAGTGCCTTTCAGCATTTAATCTCTAAATTAACCGGGGAGGGAAGTCCTATCGCTTTCCTTGTTTAAAGGTGAAGACCGAGGCCCAGAGGCCAGTGATGGTCCAGCTTCACGCCCCCAGTAACCCAAGTTTTGAACTCCGGTCTTTCTCACTCCAGAGCCGATTCTTAACTACTTTACCTCATCCGAGCTGGCTCTCTACCAGAACGATGATTATCACAGTTTTATGGCCATAAACACTGGTTTGGGGAGATAAAGGAACATATTCAAGACCACTCAGTTAGTAAGTGACAGAAAAGGGGCCTTCAATCTAATCTTCTCCTACTCAGTCCCCCACTGTTGGCATCCCATGTAATTGGGGGACACCCCGAATTGCTTGTCTGCTGGAAGAAAACTTAGTAATGAACCCTAACCCCAGACACAAGGGAAATTAGCAAATCTTCTAGCTCTAAGGTTTGATCAAATGACGTAATACACATGTTCAGAGCTATTTCTCACAAGCCGTAGTAAGTGTAAGCAGGAGTGTTTCGGTCCCCTGCTGAGGAAAGCTATCTGAGCTTTAAGGGAAATCCCTCCCTCAGAAGTTTCACGATAACTTAGCACCAGAAGGCGCTCCTCTCAAGACGGTGAAGTCCAGTGGGAATGGAGAGGTTGAAAATCTGAGAGAGGAGAGAGCGAAGCGGAAGTCCACAGATGAGCGACCGAGGTGCAGAGCAGAGGGGCTGCCGGTGAGCCGTGGGGAGGCTCTGGGCAGGGCTCCTCCGTATCGGAGGGAGGGAGCCGGGACCCAAACCGTGCAATTCTCGCCTTCCAGTGAAGTCACCGCACTGGTGATGATTAGCAGTTATAAGCAGGGGTTCCCAGTGGCAGTGCATTGGTTTCGGAGTTCTGCAAAGCCACATCAGCAGTCACATGATCATGTGGGCCTCACGTTACTGGGGCAGGGGGCTGCCGACATGATGAGATTTGAGGCGTGGCCAAAGACCAGCACCCCATGAATTATCTCCAAAAGCCTTTTTATAATGACAGTGCAATAAAGTGAACAGACAATGCAAGGCTTTGACACAACAGATGAATTTATGGGCCATCCCTTTTGTCACGTACAGTTTTGAACTTCAATTTGACTTGCTTCTATGAACATTTCCCAAATATCCTCATGGCACAAAGGCCACTGTCCTCAGTACAGCCCATGACACTTCATTTGATCAAGACTCTGTTGGGAGAAGGGGCCGAAATATTCTGGGGCTGTGCCCACCGTGAGAACTACCCACAGCCCTCCACATGCTGGGAACAGAGAACTGCCTCCTTAACAAAATAAGTCTGAGAGAGGAACTGGGGTCTTTTCTTTCCTCTTTCTGCACTCTCTTCCCTTCACCCCATCAACAAACCAGAAAGCCCCAATGTCTTCTGGCCTCTTCTGCCCCACGGAGTCCTGCCTGTTGCTACTGACCACACAGCAAACCATCCCGGGTCAGCAGGTCTCAGACATGTGCACAACGCTGCAAACCAGGGCTTTGAGGAGGCCACAGCTGTCTTCCGGGAGTTGCAGCAGCTGCTTGGGGTGAGCAGCTCAGAGTGCGCTAGCCAAGGGTTACTATTCCTAGTGCTCAGCTTGCTCCGTCAGGCCGATCTGGGGCAAGCTCTTGGGGGAAGGGGGTTTTCTTCCTGGTGCCTGTTTGTAGATGCTCGTCTTTCCAGTTTATCCTTCAAGCAATACCTTGCAGGAAAGGAGCAGTGTCTCCGCACGGCTTTGGGAGATCTGGGGCTACGCACAAATGTGTACCAAACGTGGAGACTGCAGCCAAGAGAGGAGAGTGGGAAGCAACAGTGCAGTGGGAGAGGCTGGAAGGTGCTGGGCCATTAATTACAGCTCAGTGGGGACGAGGAAGGAAGCGCTAAGTCACAACGGTGCTCCAGAGCTAAAGCAAACAGGAAGGTAGAATGAGAAAGTCCCCGAGAGGAAATGACTCAGTGGTTTGGAAAGAGTGGGCTCTAGCAAGGGCCCCTCCTTGGGGAGGGAGAGGGGGGCCAGCCTGGGGGGCCCCCTGGGGAGGGGCAGGGCTGTCTCTTTGGTGTCACAGTGTAGCACCCAGCCTCATCCTCTACATTTCCCTGGAACTGGATTTGGGGAAGGGATCCTCAGGGTGGGAACTGCTGTTTCTTTGCTATGGGATTGAGAAACGCATCTTGACTCTCAGTATGGGAGGGGGTGCTGAGACCCTGTGGTCAAGAATCTGTTTGGTGAAGGTGCTGGATTTTGGGGGGCCGTGCCTGCAATGAGGGTTGCATGATGGTTCTTCCGGCAGCTGGAACAGAGAACCTTCTCCCTAAAAACAAGTGCTGATAGAAAAACTAAGGTGCAGTGATTCCCACAATACCATTACCTCAGAGAGTGTGCACACATCGGAGAGGGGATGTTATTTTCTGACTCCAAAATCAGAGCATGGCATCTGACCAAAAAAAAATTGGGGTCTCGGAATTCCTGTACATGAAACGCCTTAAAATGGTGTAAAATGAAATCACACTTAGTCATCAGTGTAACAAAATGAATTTATTAAAAATCAGAGTGTAGCATGAAATTGGGAGTGTCCTGGAAAATCTGACGCGAATGAACACTGTGTTTTGAACTGAAGCGTGTCTGAGAGGAGCTGAGGGACAAAGCTCTTTACAAATCGTGCATTTATTAGTTTCTTCATGAATCAGAGATTAGGGGGACAGGGGCGGGCAACGTGTTCCCTCTGTAGGGTGGGGGTGGGGAGAAGCTGAAGCCCTTAAAGCAGCTGGAGTGAAAAGGGCGTGGACGCTGGGACAGCGGATCCACAACTGAGCCCTCGCCTTCACGTCCTGGCCATGACTCAGGCGAGTGTGGGCTCCCTGATCTGCACAGCGAGGACAGGACTGAGCCCGCCGGGTGGCTGTGAGGGCTCCAGCTGACACCTGCCGGGCACCTAGTCTGATACTGGCCATGCGTTAGCTTCAGTTCTCCCCGCCCACCCAGACCCCCACCTCAGGGGTTTATGGAAAGATGCCCAGCTTTAGAAAGAGGCTCCGTCGCTGATAAAAAACCATAACAATTTAGCAGACGCCAGGGGATACCTTCGGAAGCACCGTGAGGCCTGTCCCTTCTCCCTCAGGCAAGTGGGTGAGGAGAGAACACCGGGTACGCCGGGCCGCCTGGTGCTCGGTGTCCACCGCCCACCGGCAATGGGTCGGCCCTTTCCCTGGCCGGAAAAGGGCCCCGAGGCGGAGCTGGAACCAGCCTCAGAGGAAAGGCAGCTTCCCGTGGAATGAGGGGCGAGCAAGAGCCCGGTAGTTTTGGAAGAACGAGGACAGCGAGAGGCGGAAACATAAGCGCGAATGAGTGTGGGGACCCCCGTGCGTTTGGTCTGACCCGAGGGGCTGCCCTGGCAGAAAGAACGTGGGGTCCTCCACAACGCTGCAGAAACAATCCCCAGCAACTTCCCAGCCCGAGCGGGCCCAGCAGGCAGCCCCTTCGGCGACTTACACGGGCACTGAACGCCGCTCACCGAGGCCCCCCTGCAAGGAGAGCGGGGAAAATGTGTCACTTCTGCCCAGACCCAGCTTTCAGTGCTCTCACTTCTTCATACCCTGGCTTTTCCTACAAAGGTCTCTGTCTTTTGAATTTCGTCATTTTCACCACTTGCTTCAATGACTCTGACCTTGGCACGCGGTTCCATGGCCTTGCTGTTCTCTGAGTCACAGGCTTTGGTCTGCATTTCGCCGTGGGGCTTGGAGCCGGGCCTCACAAGGGGGATGCCGAAGCTCCCCATCGCCTCACCAAGGTGGGCTGCTGGCAGGTATTGTCTGAAACACGCGCCCTTCCCCAGGGTCTCTTTCCTAATTCTAAATTAGCTGTGAAAATAAGTTCTCGGCCTGGTCCATGACTACATCACAGTGATATCAGATGAATACATATTTGGGCACCTACTATGCGTCAGCATGAAGGGGGTTCCTAGGTGAGGACCCTTCCTTTCTATTCTCCAGCGCCATGCTGTCTGTAAGGGAGCACTATATAGGGTCTATATAGGGTCTAGGGGGGAGACTGGGCTGTGGATAGAAGCAGACTAGCACAATGGAAAGAGTTCACTGTCCTTGTATCATTCTAAAGATATTTATTGAATACCTAGGATGTACCATGCACTTTTCAATAGCCTAGGGATACAGCAAGGGACAAGAACGTGGGACCCGAGGTCAGACAGAGCTGAGTCGAAGGCCTGCCTCTGAGGTCACTCACTGGGTTGTGAGATGAGTCTCTTAAAATAAATCACTGAGCTACAGATGTCTTGTTTTAAAAATAAAATCGTAACAGCGATAACATTAATCATATTACCTATTTACAAAGTCCTCATGGAGTCGAGAAGCAGCACTGAAGGCCGGGGCCTTGTCTCTTGCTCACTGCTATAGCCTCCGCTGTTGGCACGTAATTACCCGACGAACAGTTGTTGGAAGCATGAAGGAAACCTGGGGTCTCGGTTCTCCCCTGCCATACCCTCTGGCACTCAAATACTAATTTGCCCAATTTCTCCTAAATCCCAGTTCTTCCCCTAGATCATTGTGGTTGGTATGGAAGATGGTATTTTTCCAAGATGACCACAGTGTATATCCCATTTCACAGACGTCTTCTGCAAACCAGTGTCGATTCCAGTCTCTTTGAAGAGTATGTCTGTGTTCCCTCTCCTGGAATTGGGGCTGGCCTGCAACTATGATTAGGCTGTGACACTGTGTGACTTTTAGGACGAGGTCATAAGAGGTGACATAGTGTTCACTTCATTCTTTTGGGTCGTCCATGTGGGAACACAGCCCCCATCGTGCGGGGATGCCCAGGCCACACAGAGAAGCCATATACAGCTGTCCTGCCAGACAGCTGAGCTGAGGCCCCAGCCGAGAGTCAGGGCCAACTTCCAGACAGGGGAGGAAGACTTCGAGATGACTCCAGCCCCAACTATCATCTGATTGCAACTGTAGGGGAGACCCCAGTGAGAACCACCAAGCCAGTCAGCCCACCAAGTCCATAGGAGATAATGATAAAATTAGGTGCTCTTGATTTAAGCCACTAAGTTTAAGGATACCTTGCTCTACAGCTGAAACAGATGGGATATGGCACTGATCCCAGAAGATCTGCCTTCCAATCTCTCTCTGTGCCTCTCGCACTCATCTGTCGGCCTCTACTTTCCAAGACCTTGGTCTCCAACTTAACTAAACTCTAGCGAGCACACAGCCCTCTCTTCCAACCTTCAGCCTAGGATGACGTGACAAAAATTGGTCATCCTCAGAAACTGTGCTTAGGAAGAAAAGGACATCTATATTTTGAGATTTTCCTATTATCACAATTTAGAATTTGTCCAAGATTTGGCCACACTTGAGATTAATGACTCACGAGAGGCTGGTTATCTCCCATCGCGGGCTGCTGAGAATTCCAAAGATGGCTGCTCCTTCGTCAGAACCATCGTGAACGGACGGAGACTCCCTGAAAGAAAGAGATTAAAAATACAGGTCGCCATGGGTATGAGCAGACCTGTAGAATTAATTCCTAGAAGTGGAACTTTTAGGTCAAAAAGCATGTGAGTTGCCATTTTCATACTGAAAATTGTACCAGTTTTTACTTCCACCAGCAATGTATCAGAGTGCTTGTTGCCTATACCTGTGTAAACAAAAATGGGTTTTTAAAGTTTGCCAGTTTTATGGGTGAGAAAATAAAACAAAATTTGCACCTAACTGAAAAAAAAAAAGATTAATGACTCACCCCAGACAACAGGGTTCGTGAGCTTCCCCCTGATTGTCAGCCTTCTCAGCCCAGGCCCAATGCCAGCCCCCCGGTGGCAATTCCTTTCCAACAGCCCTGGTCATCTAGAAAGCCAGGTTCTGTAGGTGTCCAGTCAAACTCTGCAGCTGGGGCGACCTCCCATAAAGCCACTCAAACGCTCCGGCACACAGTTCTCACTCAGGGGAGAAGGGCCGACCCCGGAGTGCCACTGCCTCAGTGGGTTGTCCCTGGGCCCCCTCCGGGAGGGTCCTCAGAGTTGTCATGGGGCTGGATAAGAAAACCTACGGTCGGAAGCCCTCCAGTGCAGTTTAGCATCAAGTCTGGAAAATAAGCTGGAGATGGAAATATGTGCAAAGCCTACAGTACCTATTGTCGGGGAAGAAAACAGAGAGGGGCGGGTAGGGTACAGGGGAGCACTGGTCAGTGTGGTGACGGTGGTGAAGATGACGAGGTCTGGCTGTGCTGGGACTGAGTCCAAACTCTGCGTCTGATAGTGCCCAAGCCTGTCCAGGCTCCGGTGTCCTTAGCTGCAACGTGGATCTCAGAATAGAACCCCCCTCATTGGGAGGTCGTGGGGATGAAATGAGTGGAGATGTGGAAAAGCCAGCCCCGAAAACAGGCACAAGGGGTGCCCTCAGTGAATGGGAGCCCCTGTCTTTTCCTGACACGGATCGAGAAGGATGTACAGGGGGCTGGTTGAGGCTGAAGAGTCTACATGGTGGTTTACAGAGCTGGACGGGGTGGCTGTGAGCTGGACAACGCATCACGTTGCCTCAGGGGCGCTGTGTGAGAGCCTTAAGCATTGTGTACTCCTCCTTCTTTCTCCCCTCCAGGACCTTCTCCACTTCCTCTGCAGCTGCCACCCCTGGAATACTTTTGAGCCACTAAAAGTGTGGGTCCCTGGGACCCACACCCTGGGAAACCCTGCCTCCTTCCTCTCCGCCACCTCATTTGAAGCTTGGCTGAAGGGCCAACTCACAGCTTAACAATAAAAAACCAGAAAATCCACTTAACTGCCCTTGGTTTCCCACGAACCAGTGGTGGAGCAGTTGCATTTGCACAAAACAGCATGTACGAAAATAGGCAGTTTGCAGTATTCCTGGCAGACGGTGCTAAATATAGCCACAGTGACAGATCGGTCCCATCGGCACAGCTCTCCCGAGCGTTGAGAATGTGCTGGAGCCAAGAAGCTTCTCTTTGCCGGAAGACTGTGGCAACAGCCCCAGGATCTCACCACGCTAGAGGGCTGCTAAGATTTAGGGAAGGGAAGGGCCCCGGAGAGTGAACATCAAGGGTAAGGCGCTCCCCAGTTCCACACGTGCTGGAAAGAAGAAAATCAGTGAAGACGTGAAGGTCTGATGAACTGGGGTCCGTGTATTGGCCCTCCCGCAGGGTCAGCCACTGGCCCACACGGGAGCAGAGTCTTCCATGAGCGAAAGTCGGCTGGATGGCAGTAGAGGCTGTGTCTACAATGGTTAGGGTAGAGAACCCGGGTTTTGCTCTGTGAGCTTGGTCAGGTTTCCTTGCCTTTTGATGCATCATTCTGCCGTTTTTTTAACCAGCAGAATGGGATGATGGTAATGTCTATCTCCCGTGACGATTAAATAACTTAATGTATGTAAAGGCCATGCCCTGTGCCTGGGACAGAATTACTGTGCCCTGGATAGCAGCTAGTTTATTCAACGGACTAGGGAGGACAGAGAGCTACCTGGCATGGCCGAAGGGTTTTAAGACTTGGAGGAATATTTTGGATGAAAACAAAGCCAAAATTAAAAATAAAGTCAGGTTGCAGATTCTTAAATAGTTTCCACATCCATAGAATTGTGTGTGGGACGAGCAATGCCATTAAGAGTTACCCAGTGAGGGGGTCAGGCGGTGCATAGGGTGCTGGCATGTGAGAGGGAGGCTGGCTTCCGTGGGATGGAGGGGACATTTTGGAGGGACTCAGTCATCTTGAAAGGGAAGGAAAACCTATCTCTTCATAACTGAAAACAACTAGGACTCGGAACATCATGAAGTTTGCTATCTGACTTCCATACAGTAAAGCAGGTTAAAAATCGGAAGGACTGTCTCTTATATTTTTATAGCAGCATTTACTAGTCTGTGCCGGGTGCAAGGAGGGCCTAGATGGTGGTCCCGTGTCCTGGTTCTGCCTCTGCTGCAGGCTGTGCCCTGTCGGGCTCTGCCTCGGGCTTCCTTCTGTCCGGCTTTGTTCTCTCTGAACTTTGGAGTCAGCAGTCTTAAGGATGATACGCCCTGGGTGCAGCGAGGACCATGTCATGTACGTGTCCCTACAATAAAAGTGGAACTGATTCATCCCTCAGAGCCTAAGCTTCCTTGTGAGTGGCATGGAGAATGCGTGCCTCCTTTTAAGAAGAAAACAGCAGTTACTCTCTAAAAGAAAGCTTGTGTCTTCCTCAAGACTAAACTCATAGTTTCATACTTTGCATCATTGCTGGAGTTTCAGTGGAAATTGCTATGAATTCTCCTCCAATGCTGTTTGAACTTGTTGTATCGACAGGGTGCAAAAGAGTCTCATAGACAAAGGGGGGAAAAAGGAAAGAACACTTTCATTTCTGAGTTGCACTGACCACAGAACAGGCTCCCCAGGGTTTAAGCAGGAATCACCAGATGCTTTTCTCATTCCTACTAAAGGAAGCCATATGCACGGATATGATATTTGCATGTTTACAGCATTCTCTTAGTTTTAGGATCATTTATAAGGACATTATAAAAATTCCTGCACTACTAATGAAAGCAAATCATCTTGCTGGAGCTTTAAAGCCCTAACAAAAATTCCATTGCGGTTGAAAATTGCAATAACATTGTTGAGTGTGCAGTCTAATGTTATAGTAAGATATGAATATAATAAAATTTAATGCACACTCTACACTGTGCCTATGTCTATCTGACACATCTCATAATCTATTACATTGAAGTTTTTCAGTAAACGTTTTTACATAGACCAACAGTTCTAAAACTTCATTGTAAATCAAAGTCAGGCACAGCTTATTAAACATAGATGCCTGGAAACTGCCCTGGGCCTACTGAATGTGAGGGGCGAGACTGGGTCATGTATTTTTAACAAGTTTCCCAGGTGGCTATGATGCATACCAAAGCTTGAGAACCATACCTGCTGCATCTCAACACTTCCAGTGTCTGGCATACAGTATGCACTTAACCCACAGGGGTGGGCAAAAGCAGGTTTAAAGTTGTGAGCACATGAGTTTATTCTTGTATATTATTTGTTTATTATTTCTTCCATATAAACAACTATAAACCTACTTTTGCCCACCCTGTACATCTGATGGATGAATGAGTGAATGAACCAAACACAATATATACTATTACAAATAAATCTATTATTGAATCTAAAGCAATAAAATAAAAACGCATTGGGAATTTACTGTCATAAACATTAAATGCAAAAATAAATACTTTTATTCCCAGTAGAGCTGTAATAATAACCCAACTTGTTTGCACAATGCTTGTTTGTTGTCATGTTTTACTGACATTGAATATTCAAATTACTATCGGAATGCCAAAAAGTCATGGGTGGATGATAGGGTGATCAGGAAAACATATGTCACGCTTAGAGGGAAATGCAAGAATTGGAGTAAAATAATTTTCATAAAAGTACGGCATCTTAACACAGAAATCTCTATCTTCCCAGTGTTCTAGGTACCTCTGGCTGAGAACTATTTACCTAGTCTCAAGTACAATTTCAGGATCATCCACTCAATGAGAATTTATAATTAAATGACAGGGACTTGAGCAGGAGTTAGACTCCCCCAGAGTAACGTAGGTCATGAGAACTGCAAGTGCTCAGGAATCCGACACATGCCTTCCTGGGTGGCGCATCCTCCCAGTCTCCCTGCTACCCCTGCACACTCCCCCTCTCGTTTTCCAGACTCGCCACCCTTTGCTCAGCCACAACAAGTTAAATTCCTCGGAGTCCGGCCTCAGTGCTCTCCTCTTCTTAGTCTCTAGGGCACATGACCACCCCTACAGCTCTAATTACCATGTATTTATTTACACCCCAGCCCCGACCTCTCCTCTGAGCTCCAGGTGGTTATACAGAGCCTATAAGGGCAGTTCATTGAACCTAGGCCTAACTTCAATGAGTGAACGAAAACTATCAGTCGGTGTTTTATTCTTAACTGAGTAAGCATGTAGGCAACCAAGGTATCTAACATGCTGGATACTTGTAACATCTCTTGATATCATATGCCACGTGCTCAGTAAATATTCCATGTTGTGGCTTCCTCTGATGTTGCTGTATAACACAGCCCTCCAAAGCAGGAAAAGCATAAAATTTCAAAGCTGCCGCTGATGTCAATCATGCTAAGGTGAAACGGTGCCTGGGGGATCTTGAACATCCAGTCTCGGACCAGCTACCCCCAGCCACCTCTCTCAGGTTCAGGAGGGAGAAGTATACGTGCAGGGGAAGCTGTGCTGTTAATTTCTCTGAAATGTTAACCCCTCCTTGCCCTCTCCCCTTGGGAATTAACCCCCAAGGACCTGCATGGGGCCACTTGATGCCACGGGGATTCCTTTGCCCAGAGAAGGGAGCCAAAGAGCCTGGATCAATATGAAGCACAGTGGTCTAGTTCCTCAAAACCTACATCCAGTCCTGGTCCTCAAGTGTCTACCGCTCTGATGACAAGAAAATGCAAGGGAGATAAACCCAGTGGGAAAACATGAAGGGAAAGGTAGAATTTCTACCTTTGGTCACAAGCATAGGTACCTCTTCCGTCTCCCACCCTTTGCCCTGAATCTGTCTCAGTATTCCGCCAATACAGACCCATTTCAGATCCCCTCCAGCCAGTGGGGATGTGGAATTTTGCCCTTGCCTAGGAGAACAGTGGGTACAATTTGTTTGGCGATGTATATATTCATCCAAAAAATAGCTGTGAGTGACAGATATGTGTCAGGCATTGTTACGGGTGCTAGGGATAAAGCGGTGATGAAAATGACAAAAATCCTTGACATCATGGAATCTATATAGTCTAGTACATAAGTAAAATATTTACTGGGCGAGATAATGATAAGTTCTATGGAGAATAATAAAACATGGAAGGGCTATGGGGAGTGCTAAGCTCTTTCAACAACCTAAGCCAGAGATGATAGTGTTCGAAAATGGCAGTTGGAGGTTTTCATGCTCCAGTCTCAACAACTGAGAGCACAACCAGGAAGCAAGCACGCAGGAGACTTAAACAATGCTTGATCTCACTGATAATAGTCACACATTCTCAGTGACGGGAGAGAAGACATTTTTTTCAAGTACGCATAAAACACTCTCAGAATAGTCCATATGTTAGGTCACAAAACAAGTTTCAATGAATTTAAAAGATTTCAAATCATGCAAAGTATGTTCTCTAACTGCAATTCAATGAAATTAGAAATCAACAACAGAAGGAAATTTTGGGAATTACCAAATACTTGGAAATTTAAAAAAACAACAATACTTCTAAATAATGCATTTGTCAAATAAAAACACCAGAAGGAAATTTTTAAAATATTTTAGATGAACAAAAATGAAAATGTAACATATCAAAATTTATTAGATGCAGCTAAAGCAGTGATTAAAGGGAAATATATAGCCATAATACCTACATTAGAAAAGAAAATCTTAAATCAGAAACTTAAATATCCACCATAAGAAACTAGAAACAGAAGAGCTAACTAAATCCAAAGCAAGCAAAACCAAGAAAATAATAAAGATTCAAGTAGAAAACAATGAAACAGAAAACAACAGAGAAAAATCAATGAAATCAAAGTTGGTTCCTTGAAAAATCAGCCAAATTGATAAATATTTAGTGAAACTGACCCAAGAAACTGAAAAAGAAGACACAAATTAACAGAATCAGAAAAAAAAACAGGAGCAATACTTACAATCCTTAGAAAAATTAAAAGTTTACAAGTGAATATTATTAACCACTTTGTATCAAATCAGACAGTCTATGTAAAAGGAATAAATTTCTAGAAAGACACAAATGATGTAAGTTGACTTAAGAAGCACTGAAAATCTGAACATACCTGTAATAAGTAAACATTTTTTAATTAGTAATTTAAGATTTTCCCAAAAATACAAAGTGAGGTCCAAATGGATCCATTGGTGATTTCTTCCAAATATGTTAACAATAATTGTAATTCTTTACCAACACCAAAAACAGAGGATAAGGAAACACTTTCAAACACACTCCATGACTCCAGAATTAACTACCCTGACACAAAAGTCAAAGAGGGTTTAAAAAAAGAAAACCACAGACCAACACCCCTCATGAAAATAGAAGCAAAGCTCCTCAAAATTTTAACGAACTGAATTCAGCAACATATAAAAAGAATTATATGCCATCACCAAATGGAATTTTTACCATTTAGAAGTCAGTTAGGGCAATACACTGTATTAATAGAATGAAGGACAAGACCTACATGATCACCTCAGTAGAGAGAGAAAAAGCATTTCACAAAATTAAATAATTATGCATGATAAAAATGTCAACAAGCTAATAATATAAGGGAACTTCTTTAACCTGGCAAAGGTAATCTACAAACAATATATAGCTAACATCATATCTAATGATAAAAGATTGGAAATAAGGCACGGATATCCAGGCTCACTTCTATGCGACATTATACCAAACTCCCAGTCGGTTTAATAAGTCAAGAAAAAAAGAGGCATCCCATATCTCATCCAACTGGAAGAAATAAAATGGCCTTTACTCACAGACAACATGATCTTATGTAGAAAATCCTAAGAAATCCACACTTTAAAAAATCTATTAGAACTAATAAATTTGGCAAGATCACAGGATACAGGATCAATATACACAAATCAATTGTATTTCTACATGTTAGCAAGACACAATTCCAAAATGAAATTAAGAAATGGATTCTATTCTCAACAGCATCAAAAAGACAAACTATTTAGGAATTGATATGATAGCAGAAGTGCAAGATGGCTCATACACTGAGAACCACAAAGCATTGCTAAATAAGTGGAGATGCATTTTATGTTCATAAGTTGGAGACTCAATATTATCAAGATAGCCATTCCCCCCAGAATGATCTCTAGATTTAACACAATCCATATAAAATTACCATCAAGACTTTTTTTTTTAGAAGTTGGTAAGTTCATTCTAACATGCATATGAAATGCAGAGGACCTAGAATAGCTGAAACAAACTTGAAAAAGAAGAAACATGAGCTTATATTACCCAATTTTAAACTTAGCCATAAAGTTCCAGTAATTGAGACAATATGGTACTGGTGTAGGATAGTCACATACCTCCATGCAACAGATTTGACAGTCCAGAAATGAACACTTAAATTTATGGTCAATTGATTTTTGACAAATGTGCTACGGTAATTTAATGGGAGAAAGGATGACCTTTCCAACTAATAATGCTCAGACAATTGGTATTCATAT
This sequence comes from Mormoops blainvillei, assembly GCA_004026545.1. Taxonomy (NCBI): domain Eukaryota; kingdom Metazoa; phylum Chordata; class Mammalia; order Chiroptera; family Mormoopidae; genus Mormoops; species Mormoops blainvillei. The sequence goes on along the minus strand of PVJD01006450.1, from coordinate 59,482 downwards.
GCGAAAAAAAAAACAAACTTTAAAATAAGAACATAGACACTAGCCTCACACCATACCCAGAAATTAATTCAAAATGTATCATAGACTTATAATAGGCACGAAGTTATAAAACTTCTAGAAGAAAACATAAGGAAAAAACTTAGTGACATTGGATTAGGCAAAGAGTTCTTATATATGACAGCAAAGGCATGATCTATAAAAGAAAAAAATTGATAAAAGGGACTTTAACAGCATAAAAAGTTTTGCTCTCTTAAAAGACGCCCTTAGGAAAATGAAAGTGCAAGGCACACCCTGGGAGAAAAAGGTTTGTAAGTCATATACCTAATAAAGTACTTGTATTCAGAATATATAAATAACTCAATAAGGAGACAAACAATCCAATGTACAAATGGTCAAAAGATGTGGACAGACATTTCACCAAAGAAAATACAGTGATAGCTAAGAAGTATGTAAGATGTTCAACATCATTAACTCACCAGGGCAGTGATTTTCAACCTCTTTCATCTCATGGTACACATAAACTTATTACTAAAATTCTGTGACACACAAAATATATATTTTTGTGTAGCCATTTATTATTGAAGATGGAAGAAAATGAGCACCATTTTGACATATTATGCTTTATTATTTCAAGAAAGGCAAACACAACTGAAAGGTAAAAAGATTTGTGCAGTCTATAGAGGAGGTGCTGTGCCTGACTGAATGCGTCAGAAGTGGTGTGCAAAGTTTCGTGCTGGGGATTTCTCACTGGGTGATGCTCCACAGTCCTACAGACCAGTTGAGGTTGATAGCAATCAAATTGAGACATGAATTGAGAACAACTAACATTTTTCAACACAGGAGATAGCCGTCATACGCAAAATAGCCAAATCAATAAAGTTATTGATGACCATGAAAACTGTGTCTTTTATTTTACGGAAAACACCACACGGACTTTTTGACCAACCCAATAGTTATGGTTCAAGACACAGCAGTTACACCAGATGGCTATTATTGGATTGGCTGTTGTCATTTTTTTATTTAACAATCTAAAGTTAAAGACGTCAGTGCCCCTGATTAACAGTCAGGTATTCCATGTTTTAAACATTCTTGCGGCACACTGGCTGAAAATTGCTATACTAGGGAAATGCAATTTAAAACCAAAATGAAGTACTGCTACATTGAATGCCTATGATCACGAAGACAGACAATAATGAGAGTTGGGAAGGATGTGGAGACATTAAAACCCTCATACCTGTGGGAATGGAAAGTGATAGAGCCACCTCAGAAAACATTTTGATGGCTTCCTCTAAAGCGAAACATATTTACAACCCAGCAATTCCACGTCTAGACACCTATGTAAGAGAGCTACAAACACATGTCATGGTAAGACTTACCCATTAAGGTTTACAGCAGAATTATTGATAACAGACCCAAACTGGAAACAATCCAGATATCCACTAACTTTTGAGAGCGTAACCAAATTCGGTATGTCCAGGCAATGGAATACTACTCAGCAACAAAAAGGAGAAAACTGCCAATACATGTTACAGCATGGATGAGCCTCCAAAACATTACGCCAAGTGAAAGAAGCCACACGCAGAACACTACCTATTGAGTGATGCCATTTATACAAAATGTCCGGGAAAGGCAAATCCATGAATAGAGCAAACAGAGCAGCCGTTGTCTGGGATCGACAGTGGGAGCAGAAGCAACTGCAGACGGGCACAGAAATGTTTTACGGCGATGGAGATATTCTAAAACTGGGTTGTGATAATGGTCACACATACATTTCCTAAAAATCATTGAACTGCACACTTACAACAGGTGGATTTTATAGTATGTAAATTATACCTCACTGAAGCTGTGGGAAAGGAAAAGGAGGTGATGGTGGCTTAGACCATGGGGTCTCAAAGGGGAGGTGATGAAAAGCAGTATCAACAGATGGTTGTAACAGACATTACACTAATGGGTGGGTAGAATGGGGGGATCATATGTAACTATGGGACTTGGCCTAAGCAATTACAGGGAAGTCCTACAACCTGCCGTTTGCACCAGCCTGACAGCTCACTACCAGGGCCCTGATTTAACCCATGGCCCCACTGGGAGACCACCCACAATGTCACGCCCTGTGTCTTACCCACGGACTTCCACCCAGGCAGTGTAAAAATCTTCGGAGACTGCTTTCCCCCTAAATTTTTTTTTTTAATACAAGAAAAAGAAAAACAGGACGTTCGTAATGTAAAAACTCCGACATTTCTATCCCATCAGCAACATGTACCTTCTTATCTTTTATTGCATATGTCCCCTCCCCCATCCTCCACCCTCACATGCATTTTTCTTGCTTGCCTTTTCAGAGTTAGTGTCCAATCCTAAGTATCAGAGCTGGTACTGGAGATTCTGTATTCCATTTATTAGTGTCATCGAAGAAGCCATCACATCTTCCTGAGCTCATTCATCATTCCCCCTCCTCTCTCAGCACCATTTTAAATATGCAAGGTCTCATCACCAGCATCGTGGTCCCAGCTGCAGTCGGAGTGACCCTGGTCTGCAAAAGGAAATAAAGGAAAGATCGCATGTTAAGACACAGTCTGCCTTGGAATCATCCATTTATTTTTTCCTGTATGCAGACAACTTTTACTAAGGAACATGCGAAGGTCACTGTGGAGGTGCACCAAGGGATGCTGAGATATAAAACAGCTTTTACCTTCAAATACCGTATTTTGCCATGTATAATGTGCACCCACGTTTTTGTGCGTGTGATACATGAGATCATTACATCCATTATTATGTCCATGGTATGTAATCATTATACCTCTGTATAATGCACATCCTCATTTTTCCCTCAAAAATTTGGGCAAAGAAGTATGCATTATACGTGGCAAAATACATAATTTACCATCAAGGAGTGAAAGGGAGAAAGAAATGACAGAACGGGCAGCAGACGATAAGCCCCTCAGTGAGTAGTGTTTTTGCAGAAGCGCCAGATCACCAGCTGCTGTGGTCATAGGAGGTCTCACGGAGGCAGTGGCTTGATGGTGGCATTTGAAGTGGGTCTCGGAGGATGAACAAGGCTTTGAAAAAACAGAGAAAGGGAGGCAGGGGAGAAGGAATTCCAGGAGGAGGGAGCAGTATGAACAAAACTATGGAAACGGAGCTTAAATTGTGTTTGAGGATAATAAAGGTAATTCGTGTACCAGGACCTGCACCATGCAGGATGCCCCAGGGCCTGGACCACAAATCTACCCCAAGGTCAGCCTGCGCTTACTGGAAATGCCTCACTGTCAAAAAATCTGACACCACGCAATCCTTCAGCTCCGCTTTGGCTAGCTTACCTTAGAAAACAGGACCTGCCAGCCTTATCAGGAAGTCGCCTCTTCCAACGGTTCCGGTAAAACTCATAAAACTCACCCTTGTGCATAGGCCCTCAAAAGGGGACTCCACTATGTGGAGTCACTGCGCTCCCCCAATTTATGGAGTGTTTCCCCCTGAATGAACAACACCGAACCCATTTCTGAATTGTATTAGTTTTGTTATTTGACAAGGATGTCGTCAAGATCGGGGCCACTTCATCAGAAGTACCCAGGTAACAGAGCAACAACGGATTCCCAAGTTGCACCCAGAGATTCTGCTGGAATGTTCTCCCCGCTTCTCTCTGTAGAACCGGCTCCTTCTTGTCCTTCAGCTCTGAGGTTACATGCCACCTTCTCAAAAAAAGGGCTTCTCGGACCACCGTGTCTACAAGTAAGACTCCTTCCAGCCAACCTTATTTCTGTCAGCACCACCCCCCTTTTAAATCATACAGGGATGATTATAGTTTATAATCACTTTGTTGATACATTTGTCTACTTGCCTGTCTCTGACAGTACTATCTAAAGCTCGTGATAACTGTTGGAGCTTATGGTCCCCGTTCTCAGCGTTTGCAGCCTGTGAAACAGATTCTAGGGTGGGCAACTCCCCCCAAGTTCCATGTCCACCCTGAGTAACCAGTTGGCAGGAGTCTCGAATATCGGCATCGAGCTGTACTGCTGGACAGCAGCAGCGGCTCCCCCTCTGAGCCACCGTGACGCACACACAACAGAAGGCTGCGGCCATCAGAGCGGCCATCTGACACGCAAGGGAGTGACCCGCAAGGGGACCGTAGCCCAGGAACCAACTGGGGGGAAACGAAACTATTCCCAGAAGCACTGTTTTTCAGTAAAAAACTATAAAGAACTAAAAACCACACCCTGATGGAATACTACACAACTATTAAAAATAGTAAGTTACAGAGCACAAACATAAAGAAATGTTGCTAAACAGCAGTAGAAAGTGGAAGGTCACAGCTAACGACATCAAAACTAATTTATGCGTCTGTATCTCAATGCTGAACATTGGTGTAAAAAAAAAAAATCTCACAACCCGAGAGATTGGAATCTTCATGAATTTATCCTCCCCCGGCTTACATGGGCCATGCACCTGTATTCCTACCTCTCTCTGGTAAGTTCATTCAGTCTTACAGCTTCTATTTATACTTCCACCACCAGCTCCAAACTCCCCAGTTCTCTCCAAACATTCTCACTCTGTCTGCCTGAATTTGGCAACACAGTCCCTCTCCTTTCTTGTGTTCCAGCCACACTGGCCTCTTGAGTCCTTAGGTCTTCCAAGTGCCCTCCTGTCATGAAGCCCTCCCCTGTGCACTTCCAGCTGCCTGGCGGGCCCTCAACTAAGCTAAGTCAACTCAGCTAAGTCTCTCACTGGTACCCTCCATGTTACACACATGCACCTTTCCCTTTATAGTGCCCACCATCAACCTGATGGGTCACTGTTGCTGAGGAGTGACGGGAGGTGATGGCTTGCGGTCTGGGGAGAAGGTCCTGGCCGTGGCCAGGTGGGACTGGAGCAGGGAGGCGGTGGACAGTGAGCCCTGGACGAGACTTTCAGGTCCCTCTTTGACATGAGACCCACAGTTGTTACGTGCTCCATTGTCAGTGTTACTTTGGCAACCACGGAAGAGCCATAGAGGACTATTGATCACTGATAGTTCCACGGGTGGCTCCATAACCACCACGCTCAGTTGCAACACAACAGAATGGACGGAGCATGAGCTCGGGTGGAACCCCAAGGGTGAGGCCAGGAAACTCAAGGGGAACCGACATGTGCATTTCAACACTGACTGTCACGCTGGTGAAGATGTGGCCTTATTTATCATATTGTTCATCCTATCTGGCTAGTTACAAAAATAGAAACTCAAAGGGTAGAGGAGCAGTCGGGGAGGGAGTACAATATAAAAAGTTGAGTAACCGAATGACGGCCGAAAACACTTTCCTGTGCAGTATGCTTTCGGGTACCCTTTTCATCACTTCAGCTTCCACATCCTGTGAAAGCCCTCGTCTCCTTTTCAGCCCTGTCTACAGCAGCTTTCTATAAACAGCTTGATGACAGTTCTGTCTGCTGGGAAAGCCACAGCCCCCCTTTCCCCTCTTCATAAGCGACTTAGCGCCCTGATACTCGCCACTACTTCACAAGGTGGGGTTTGCCAGGCCGGCAGGGCGAGGCTGCTTATTCCTTCCCGGACAGCACCTGTAACTCTGGCAGTTGCTGGTTTGAGTTCTGGCCCTCCCTCCCCATCCCCTATGCGACTGCTCATCCCGGTTCTTGTGACAGCCCGGTGAGCTGTCTGACAGCGACCTTCCCTGTGCTAGTGCACTCTCCACTCTGCCTGACTCATTTAATCCATTTATTTACATGGCACATGTTTAAGGAAGACCTCCTACGTGCCGGGTCTTCACGGGCGACAGAGCAGGGTACAAGTCAAACCTAGTCCTGACTCAGTAGCTTACAAGCTGGACATAGTACATGTACGTCATCCCCATGCTTAAAACCCAAAGCTGGGTCCTTTTTACCAAAGCACCTTACGGTGCTCCCAGCAGGCCGGGCTCCATGGGGAATGGAGCAGAGTCACCTTTGGTCTCGGGAGGGGGTTATCTGAACAACAGCTCCTCTGTCTGTGTGCATGTGTGTGTGCATGACGGCAGGAAGGGCTGGAGCCCTAGGTTGCACGTGTGCCTTCTGGTCCCTGAGTTAGGTCTCACAGGGACACTGGAGAGCACCTTCCAGCACATTCTGCACCCAGAGTTTTCCCACATTGCCTACCACCGTCCCTGGTCCCTGATACATTACACATTGCAGCCCCATGCTCTGCACAGGTCCCTCCCTCTGTGCAATTTTCTTTATCTCTTCACCTGAGGACCTCAATTCACCCTTCAAAACCTACCTGAAATAGCACTTCGGGTGAAATCCTTCCCAGAACCCCCGACTTCCGTGTTCTGTACACCCACAGCTAACTGCTGTTAGCCTAGTATGCTCGCTGTGTCTCCCCTAACCATGTACTGACAGACGCTCCCCTCCGGCAGACCGAGTGTCTGCAGATGAAGAACATAGTCATCGTCACAGCTCCAGTGCCTGAGCTATAACACGTCCCTAGTACATGATTTTGGGCAGGTGATTAATGAACGACTGGATGGCCAAGTGTGTGAACAAACGTGTGGACATCGTGAGCGCGCCTGGCCTGTCTGCAGCTCCCCAGGGAGGCTGCAGTGGTTCTAGAACTTCCGAATGGAACAAAAAGACTGCAACTACCTACTTTGATCAAAGAGAAATTGTTTTTCTTAACATTCTTATTTTTAACCTACTCTAAAGGTCCCTTCTGCTCCCCCTTTCTCCACTGGGAAGACTTTGTTTTTCCCTTTTTGCCTCCCCCTAGCTTTCCTCCATGGCCAACCAAAACTCAAGGGTCAAGTATTTCACGTCCAATGCCACGTGCCCGAGGGCACTCTTTCTTCAGGACTCTCTGCCATCCAAGTGCTTCTGCCGCTCCTTCCAACTCCCGTGTTTAGGACTGCTGTCGAAACTGTTGTTCATACCATAGAATTTCTTCCTTAAATATTATTACAGCACTACACATTTTATAAACCAATCTGAGACAGGCCTAACTTCCTTAATTTTCCCCAGACCTTTAAAAACACAATAAAACCAAAGGGAAAGCTCGTGAAATAAATACACAGAGGCTCCCTCCCAGGTGCCCTGGGTGCGAACCTCCATTCGCCCAACAGCGGATGTCTACGGCTTCAGAGGAAGGAAGGGGTTACCCTCGGTGTGCCACAACGAGCCAGTTCAACAAACCAAATATCAAAGATCCCATTCGCGAGCTCATAAACTTCCTGGGATGCAAACAGATTTTCTTGATATTTCAGGGTGTTTTAAGTGAGCAGATCCATCTCTCACATCTGTCATCTGAGAGGGGACCTGGGTGCCTTTGCCAAAAGGACACAGCCCCAGCTTCCTGCTCACCCCATTAATCTGAGCTTCATGCCTTCACTCCGGGCTGGGGAAAATCCCCAACCCTTAGAAATTATTTCGGTTAAACTTACTGGTATCCATTACATAAGAGCAGCATTTCATCATCAGAAAATCCTAGTTGCTACAATCTTTGGCGAGGCGTTAACAAGCAATACTCAGAGGCTAAGCCACAGGCAGCCATTCTGGCCTCTAAGATGCTGGTATACCAAGTTACAGTCCTGGACTTTGTAGGTTATTTTCTGGTAAACTCCCGTACTGATCTGAGAGGTGAGCCAGGCGGCGCATAGCTGTGATCAACACAGCATCAAGGGCGCCGGGCGTGGGTGTGTACCTGTGTGCCTGAGGGTGTGTTATCCTCAGGGTGTCAGCAGACATTAAACCACCACAAGGAGAGGGCATTTTTGTAATAAATGAAGGCTCGACAGAGGCTCAGGACGTCCGAATGGTGACTTTTTCTCCAAAAGGGGGATTCCTTCCCAGATTGTGAAACTTTTGTTGACTTTCAGTTACTGAAAATAACTGATCTTAACGTGAGGAAAATGATATGGGTTTCTCAGGAAAAGGTGTTGTGTAAATAACGTGGTTCTGCCTCATTATCTTGGCTTAGCCTGGAAAAGCAGAAGCTAAGGGCGACACATCAACCTACCTCAGGAAGGGATGCAGGTTCGAGGACCCCACGGACATTTGTTCTGTGTCTCCGGGGAGATCACATAAGAAAAAAGGGACTTAAGTTTTAACAGCCAGAGAGAGCATGGTCAGGCTGAAGTGAGAGCTTCTTGATCGTATAGCTGGTTTACGTGGTTTTCCTAAAGAGAACAGGGAATTTGACAAGTATTTACAGAGTGGCTAGTGTGCGGAGGGCTTGCATTGTGGAGGACAGAAAGAAAAGTAAGACACACGCAGTCTCTGCTCTTCAGGAAGCCCCAATCTACTTGGAGATTAGACAATCACTCACAAGATAACAGTTAGTATTGAATAATGACTCAAGATATGCCCTAAGACAGTCTACACAGGGGCCAAATGCATGGCCGAGTCCAGTATTCCGAGCACTCTGGACCCAGAACTGGGAGAGAGCCTGCGGGCTGCAGCGAACAGAAAATCTTGGTATTGAGCCCTGAAGGACAGAAGGGGTTTTGAGAAGGGGAGAGGGAAGATGGAGCAGAAGGGCATTTCAAGAGAGGTTACTGAATATTTTAAAAGTGAGTTTGAAGGACAAATATGACTCTACTTTTACAAGGTATCAAGGGTAGTCAAATTCAAAGAAACAGGAAGTAGAATGATGGCTGCTGGCAGGGGCGGGGATGGGGATTTATTCATTAATAGGTCCAGAGTTTCAGGAGGAAAAGATGAAACACTGGAGATAGATGATAGTGAATCTATATTCACTAGATTTTTTAAAAAGGCATTTATTACCCTTTCCTTCATTACATGGCAGGCGAAAGGAAGAGTACAAACAGCAGGGCACCACGGCAAAGAGAGCGCGCCGGCACAGGGTTCGGGAGGACACCAGACTATCTTTGGAAAGAATCAGATTCTCCTTTGTCACCAAGGAAGGTTGCATTTCCAGGGAACGCTGGGTAACAGCATGAACAAAGACGAAGGTCTCGAAGGCCGTGAGGGTCCAGGAACAAGAGAGCAGTGACCCACTGCAGCCCAGGGCGGGACACTGACGGTGCAGGCTAAGGTGGGGATCGGCGGGATCCAGAAAGTGAGAAGCCCAAGGCCGGCATCAGACCACCGGCTTCCCCTGACTCAGGGCACGGGCTTCAGTAATTCTCCACGAAGCTCTCTGCCTTTCTTATAAAGAGCCAAGTTAAGTGCCCCTCACCGCGTTGCCATAGATAAATACCAAGTCTCTGTGGGACTTCTTTGATTGAGGAAAGAAAGATTCTGGTGCTCTTTTATTCCATGTTTCTATGAAGGTGAATATCTTTCTGGGGAGTTACAATTTGGGTACCAATGAAGCACCTTTGTTGGCAGTGGGGATGACAGTCACTTCCACAGTGGGCACAGGTACGCAAGGGAGACGGCTCCCTCTGCCCACTAGTGATGCTGGCGGCCCTGAGACAGAGGTCCAGGTATGGGGCGATCTGTCACATCCCAGCTAGGAGTGTCCTATGGCGCTTTTAACAGGAGCTGAGGTGTTGTATTCTGGCAGCTGTCCCCTATGAATGGGACTCCTTGACTTGAGGCCACTAGAATTAAGCCACTTCTCTAGAAGAGAAGAGAAGGATTCCTTGATAAGGCCTACCCCTTCCCATTTAAACTAGTGTTTAAAGAAAGAGAAACTTGAGTTCCCTGACAGGAAGTTCCCTAATGCATTACAAAGAACCATGTTAGAATAAACAAGCAAACAAGCAACCCCGCCCCCCAGCCCTGTGGCTGAATGCCTACAAACGTCCTCATAAACCTAAGGTTGCGTGAAATGTGGCCGATCCAACTCGCCAGGGATTAGCAGGGCTTCCCACAAGGCTCAGTTTGCTTTATGGCTAAAAATGGAGTTAGAAATTCCAACTCATATCCTTAGACTTCGATCGAGGGCAGGGTCATTGGGCTATTGTCTCAGCGTTCAAAGAATGTGGTATTATTCCCCAGACAACACGCAAGATCTCCGTGAGCTGGGGTCCCAGTGGAATGCAAGGGTTTTGCTTCGGGTGGAAAAGAATTTCCATGGAAAATGTGACACAACCTCCACCTTTTGAGTGTCCAATGGGTCAGGTTTTCTACTAGAAAGTCATTTCTCATTAAAGCTGTACTTTGGGGACATGGCTCTCATAGGGCTTGTGGGGCTTCCTGGTGGTCCTCTAGGGCCTTCTGGGGCCCTGTGACCTGTTCTGTCTCATTCAAGTTTAAAAAGGGGACAATGTAAAGCAGTGAGAAGCGCACGGGCTACCCATGCAGGTCTGGGCGTAAATCCGGGGCCTGCTGCTTCCTGACGATGCGATTTTGGACAAATTATCTCATTTGTCCTACCTTAGAGGGTTGACGTGAGACAATACGTGCAAAGCACCTAAGAAAACACGGAGCATCGGACTGTTAAAGCAAAGCACAAGGACAGATCACACAGAGAACTTCACTATCGAGCTTTGCTGGCAACTTCAGTGGAGCGGTCGCCAGGCTCAGGCCAAGAAGCAAGTGGCCCAGGACGAAGGCAGCCCCCAGGCCTGTTCACGCCACGTCACAGTGCTCTCCTGTGCAGCTTAACACAGACAAATCTGTGAGCCGTGAGTGTGGCCCCATCGCCTACACGGAAAAGAGCCATCAAGGAGTTTCTTCATGTCACACTCAGGCAGTTTAAATAACACAATAACCCTCCCCCCACCCCGCACCACGGTCCTCCCTGCGCAATACATCCATAGATTCCAGATTTGTTACTAGTAAGCAGTCCAGGCAGACCAGGTGCCCCCTTCTGAAAGCATTTCCTAGATAAGGACGTTGCATTAGCAAAGAGCATTCATGTATGTACTTGGGTGTCTGTCATTAGCATGTTTACATGAAGTTTTGATAGGGTTACCTTCCTTATTTCTTTCCCAGGGGCCTCTCTCGTAAACAGAGAGGATGGGTTGCAGGAATACTGCTAAACATTTCCTGCCCAGCACCCAACCCAGATGGGGACTCGACAAATAGCAGCTTTTATCACATTATTAAAAATAGTAACTATAATGTGACTGCGCAGACGCTCTCTTTCTGCCTGACTTTCCAGGTCCTGCACAGTTTAGCCTCTCTGTCTCTTCTAGGCCTCGCTGTTCCCAATTGTGTGTGATTCTCATCTCTGGCTTTCCTCCACTTGATCGATTCCATGGTCCCACCCCTCAAGGGCAGTCTAGTGCCCCTTTCTCCAGGAAACTTCCATGCCCACTGCTGCCCTCTCGCTTCTCCCCTCTGCCATCTGTAATCCACCACCTAACACTGAACCTAGAGTACTTACGTCACACTGATTCTTACGTTCACGTGTGTGACAGTGTCCTTTCTCCAAACAGATCGCAGATCCCGTTAGAGCCGCGAGCGCTAACTTCACCTGCGTCGCTTGCACCAGGAAACCTCTCTGACCCGCCTCCCTGACAGGTGTGGTCCCTGGCATTGACCCCATCAGTGCACCACTTACCATGCTGCGATGTTGTCCTAACTTCGTGTCGCTCCTGATCTAATCGTCATCTCCCTGCACGTGCAACCAGCTCCAAGAACACAGCGCCCTGTCTCTCCTCACTCTCATATCCCCGCTTCCTGACACAGCACCTGGCAAAGAGGAGGTAATTAGTACATATTTGTTGAAGAAATAGGTTTTCTAGTGGTAGAACCAGGTGGAGCAAGGAAGCCCGTCAGTTTCCACAAGGAACATATGGAGTGCTTGCTCTGGGTACAAAGGTAAGACTAAGCCACGATTTCAGTCACCTGATCTCTGGACTGAGAAAGTCTGAGTCAACTTCGCTACGGCACGATCGGGGTCTCCAGGTAAGGACAAAATAGCTACGCACATGAAATCAAAACCAAAGCCGTGCGTTACGCCCCACAAGATGAGGGGAGGGAGGGAGAACGTCAGAGGCTACAGCTCTGCGGGGCTCAGGCGCTCCCACTGCCCCGGCTTCTCGCCAAACGGCCATCACGCAAGCCTTCCAACTGGGCCCGAAGCACGCGAAAAGCTTACGGCCATCCTTAAGTGGATCTTTAACGCAGTCGCTAGTAGATCTTTCTCCTGCCTCTCGCCTCTGGTCCTTGCGAGCTGTACTCTGTTGGTGAAGGACACCTTTCTGGAAACCCCGTTTTCTAGAATGACGCAAAGAGAATAGCATCCGACTTGTTTAAAACAGGCTTTGGCCACCAACATAACAAATTAAAGCGACATGCTAATGAGCTATGATGTTCAAACAGATTAATAAATATATATGTAATTTCACCCATCTTAATATCACTCTACTTAATAAAAGACATCATATTGTCTTTGCTTTTCCAGAGTTGATGCGCTTCTCAAGGGTTTGGTGCAAGATCAGTCCATTCCTCAATCTTCTGAGCAACAAGGGAAGTAAAGAATTTGGTGTTTATTAGTTGTACCTTATGAAAACTAAAAATCAACTCAGCTGCACCAATTTCTCGATCCTCCTGGAAAGAGGGGCTGGGATGATGGAACAGAGGCAGATGGATTCATATCTGATACTTCCTCAAGCGTGTAAGGTGACTCCCTCCCTTCCTTCCTATCCCAAATGACCGCCTAGCGCAGCTCAAGATAAGAACGGCTCTTCCATTCAGAATTTCACCTGCTGAGGCTACTTCTCAGTGCCCAAGTGAAGGTCGCCTGCGGGCCACACCGACATCACCAGCTGCTCTCAGCAGGTGAGAGCTTCAGAAAGACTGGCTCTCTTGCTGGCTGCTTCTGTTTCCCCATTACGTTTTCCTTCCCACTAATGCTCCTCTTTTTCTTCCCTCCCGGAACGTCACCTTCATATCCCTTGGTACTCTCTTCAAAGCCCTTCTCCACGCTCTGTCCTCTGTGGCCATGTGTTAATAACTGTTTCTCTGCCCTCCCATGACATTGCAGCTCTTGGAAGTCAGGGTCATTTGCTCTAGTATCCCCAGTGCCTTCGAGAGGGCCGGGTACATGGTGAGCATTAAGCAAACGTTTAGATCTAATGAATACAGTGAATCAATGTTGAATCCAAGAACAAACACTTAGCAACTGGGAGACATGGAAGGAAGCGGGTTTAATGATTCATATCTGAGCCCTTCATCCATTGGTGACAGAGGAGCAATGGGCAAGGGATCCTACAGGCCACACCAGCCTGCCCTCTGAGGCCAAGGTTGGTGGAGAGGAATTAACAGGAAAGGACGACAGGCATTTCAGCTGTGCCTTATGTAGCCTCCGGGGACAGCCGAACAACACTGATCTGAAGAAAAACTTGAGGAAAGCACAGACAAAAGAACCTCTTCAATTGGTTTCAATTAAGCCAACATAACCCCTTTTCCACTGATCAGCACAGTTTTTTTCCTCTTTCTACACCAAATAGCTCTGGTTTTCCAAATAGATTTTAGTAGCAACTCTAACCCATTCATTTGGATTGAAAAGGGCGGCAAAAGGGATCGGCCTCTTCTGCCCCCTTCCCTGTCTGCCCGTTGGGGGTCTGCACTTGGGGGGACCCGAGGGGGGCGTCCTGAACAATATATGCACAACATTATGAAACCAGAATGGAATTTGGGGCGGTCCCTCTCCCTGATGTGCTCCTGAGTCAGTTAGCTGCACTTCTGAAGAAATGCAACAGCCATGCGTCAAGGCCAGCTTGTACTGTAAGCTCCGCCCTGCAATTCCTGAAAGCCACCAAACTGGCCTGCTGTCGGATGGCACGGCAAACGAGATGATCACATTTTATTAGTGCCCCTCTGCACACAGTCCTGGCCTTGGGCACCTGGCCATCTAAGGCACGTCTTCAGGATGTAAACATCTGCCTGATGGACAAGTGCTTGGCACAAGCACATTAAGTTCCTCAGAGGAAAGATGCAGTCATGTTATTTAACACCAGTCATTATGCCTTACATACAGAAATAGGATTGGAAAGTTTCAGTGAATGCAGTTTGCTTTCTTTCTGTTGTCCCCATTTTCTCATGAGAGGCTTAAAGTGGATTTGCAAACTGTTTAGTATCAGGATTTCCACAATTCTCTTTCTCTCCTAGAAGGGCGGACATTTTATTAGAAGCAATAATAACAGCAGTATCTACACTTAATGACCCTGCCTTGTGTTCTGGTGCTACAGTGAAGCCCTCTATGTGAGTTAGCGCTGTATCGGTCTGCTAGGGCTTCTATAACAAAATCCACATCAGAAATTTATTTTCTCACAGTCCCAGAGGCTAGAAGTCCGAGATCGAGGTGCCAGAAAATTTGGTTTTAGGTGAGGACTCTCTTCCTGGCTTGTAGACGGCCACCTTCTCACTATGTGCTCACACGGCCTCTCCTCTGTGCACAGGAGGAAAGGAGGAGACCTCTGGTGTCTCTTCCTCTTCTTATAAGGACACCAGTCCTATCAGATTAAGGCCCCACCCTAAGACCTCATTTTCCCTTCATTCCCTCTTATAGGTCCTAAGCCCAAATTCAGTCACACTGTGTGGTTAGAGTTTCAACATATGAATTTGGGGGAGACACAACTCAGTTCACAATAACCCCGCTAAGTCCTCACTACAAGCTCAGGAAGTCAGGGGCTTTCTCTGCTTTTTATCACTGAGTAAGCTGAGGGCTAACTAATTTGTCCAAAGTCTCACTGCCATTAAGTTGATGGTGGTATTGCTTGTTTATAGAAGTAGAGACATGGACAGCTCCTTGGTATGAACACAGGGTTGCTCACAGAGAAGTCTGGAAGGATCTGGCAGGTGAAAATGAGAGCAGAGCACTGAATTCATGGCAGTTCTGCCCAGGTAGGTGAGTCGTGCAGGTCATTGTGCTGAGCTCTGGGGGTACAGAGATGAGAAGATGCGGACCCTGTCTTCCAGGGGCTCACAGTCTCAGCAGCAATGAAGGAAGTCTTCCTTCTTCCTTTCCAGGGCTTGCCCTGGATAAAATGGGAAAACAGAAAAACACCCCGGGGTCCCCACCACACTTCTCAGAGGCCCCCTCCCTCAGGTCCACTTCCAACCTGGCAGCTAGACCCCCAGGTTACCTAGGGTTTTCACCCCTTGTTACCCCTCTTTTACCCTCACCCCTGTCCATAACTTTCTTGGTATTTCTTTCACTAAAATATCTTTGTTCCAAGTCCCGTTCTCTTGAGACAAGTCTCTCAGGAAAGGAAAAGTCATAGCTCATGCATTACTTCTCCAGGGTATTGTACTGACATTTTATTGGTGGCCTCTGGAGACTGGTGACTTAGGGCACAAATTTCAGATGCCACGGCGGGCTGTACAGTGGGAGTTTTTTTAGGGTAGACGGGCCTGTCACTAGACCTCAAGCTCACGGTAGTGAGACATCTTCCATCCTGGGCTTTTCACAAATAAGGGCTGTTCCAGCGACTATCAGAGCTGTACTACTGGGTGCGCGACAGACCCTGTCAGTGCTTCGCTCACATCTGTAGACCTCACATTTCAGAGCAAGGAGGGTCATGGGGGTGGCTCGCTACCGATGACTCCTCCTTTGGGGGCCGTCATTCTGAGGCATGGGTTTTACACTGTGATCTCGGGTTTCCCCGTGGAGTTTCAGCCACTCACTGTGGAAAACGATAACGAACCTATGGCATAATAACGGACCTATCATCAGCTGCCTTGTTTTCCCTGGATCACTGCCCCCCTGCCAATGGCAACTGGTGTTTCCTGTGATTGACAAATCAACTACCCGCACTAAAATCTTTTTCTCAGTGTCAGCTTCTGGGGGGACCCAAACAGGGTGGCCATCAGAGACACGGGCGGGGGCTTGCAGCTAGACCGTGTGCAGGCTTTCTCTTCATGCCACGTGGCCGGTGATACCCCATGGGGAGCCTTACTGGCACCCCACTGCCCTGCCTCCGAAGGGCAGATATGTGCTGCTGACCGTCCCATGGGTTCATCTCAGGTCGCGGAGAGCCAGCGCCCAGAGGACCGCTACCTTGCTTAGCCTCACTGCCCCAGAAGGCCTTGCGGCGGCTGCCTTCTGCTTTGGAAAGCTCCACAGCTCAATATCATTTCTCTTTGCTGCCCACTCTTGCCACTCTGAGAAAAGAACAGTGCCTAGTGCGCGCTAGAAAATGCAAGGGAATCGACTGGAAAGAAAATTTAATCTTATTCCAGTCCTGTCCGTGGTGGTGTGCCATGCTATATTTAGAAAAATGTTCTGTGCAGCCACAGAGGGGAAAAGCCCCCAAGACAGAAACGTACTAGGTTCAGGCCAGGAAATAAGAAGAAGCTGCAAGCTCTCCTTCTTCGTAAAGTCAGGGAAGAATGCTGCCGGGGGAAGCAAGGTGGGCGTGGGGACCCCCTCGGTGGGCCAGGAATCGGCTACTACCCCAGGCCAAATCTGAACCCCGCTACTTCCCAAAGATGAAAGTGAGTCTGAAGGATGACCGGGGTTCACTGATTTGTGAGTCTGCGGGCTCGGTGAGTGGCCATGGCCCAAGCTCCCCATTCCTCTCGAGAACCCATCGTCTGGGCTTCCCCAGAAGGCTGGAATTCCTCCAATACTCATAGCAACATGTTTCAGTTATGACCTGTCTTCCTCTACAGTTATCTGTGCATGTCTGACACTGTTAAGGACCTTATAAACTCTTCCAGGGCAGGGAGCAGTGACAGTTACTGTATAACCTCTTTGGCAGCATTTTTCTACCTTACTCATCTCATGGCGCACATAAACTAATTACTAAAATTCTGCGGCACACCAAAAAATATATTCTTTGCCAATCTGAAAAGAAAAATAGGTCTAATTCTGATTCCTTCACACCAGATGGCCACTGTTGTGTTGGTTGTTGTCATTCTTTAATGTGACAACCTAAGGGAAAAGAGGTCAGTGCCCCTGACTAAACAGTCAGGTGCTACGTGTTTCACAAAGCTTGCAGCACATTGGCTGAAAACCGCTGCACACTGGTTGCAAATCACTGCTCTGTGGAGGCTCGCTATCAGGACTTGACGTTTTTAAATGCACGTCTTTCTCAAAGCCTTGTTCTCAAAGTCATATCTCCGCCTTGGTGGGGTTCATAGGTAGTTTTCTTTTGCAACGCTGTGATGCATCAAATTTCTGGACTCTATCTAGTCCTTTTCATTTCTACTCTCATCCAAACCAATTTTTATTTGTTTGTCTGTTTGTTTGTTTGCCTGAGCTTATCTGTCTTGCTTTACCTGGTAAACGTAACCTCATGAGAAAGTCTGAGCCAGAACGGTGCAAGCGAAGCTGCTCCCAAATTTCTGAACCACAGAAACTGTGAGATAATAAATGTCTGCTGTTCACAGCAGGTGAGTTTGGGGATAGTTTGTTACACAGCAACAGGTAATACACCACTCATGCCCTACCACCGTTTCCCATCTCCACCTGAGGGCAGGACGGGAGAAGTTGCTAAGAGTTTGAACTCAGGTCTCACCTACTTGGATAATCAAGATTTGCTTCCAAATCATCCCCTCTATGAAGTCTTTCCTACCAAGCTCCAGCCAACTCCTATATGTCTATAGAATTTTTTAAATTTTAGAAATATTTTTATATCCTTTGAACTCAGTAACTTACCTAAAAACACATTTCTTGTTTTTAAATTAATTTTATAAAAATAAAAATTTCCCTGAATAGAAACAGGATAGATATACATGTCAGAAATCTTACAATTCTAAAAAGAAGAGAATTTAAATCACCTGAAATGCAACCTCACTGGGGAAAACACTTCATAGTTTTAATATCCGGTTTTGCATATACTTGTATTTTTATACAGATAATTTTGCATATGCAGTTTTTCCTCCTCTTTATCTCATACAGTGACCTTGCCTCTCATTTCCTTGACCTCCTCACTTCAGCTACTGACTCCATGGTCCAGCTCTAGGCCAAATCCTTGCTACGCCAAGGAAGCTCTGTGGACTGGCGATGTCAGCAACACTTGAGAGCTCACTAGAAATACAGAATCTAAGATCCCATCACGCTCTCACCTCAGGACATTTGCACTTTCCTTTACCTGCAAGGCTAATCCTCTAGTCATTTGTATGATGCATTCCAGTCTCTACTCCAATGTCCCCTGCAGAGAAAAGCCATCTGTGCCCGCCCTAACTAAAGTTGCTTCCTGTCACGCTCTGCCTCCATATCCTGCTTTACTTTCATCATGCCATTTGTCACTCACTACTAAACATTCTTTCATATGTATTCATTTGTTTATTTCCTTCCACAAACACGTGTGGAACAGCCAGTATGTGTCAGACACTGTTCTAAGCTCTGGGGACACAGAGGAGAACAAAATTAGTTCCCTACATGCCCACTCTAATGTAGCATACTATCCCAGTACAAGTTGTTAGTTATTGTTTCATGTTTCTTTACTTGTTAATTCCTTCAAGCAGAGGAGAAGAGGCCCAATCCCCACCACCACCAACAGAAAGTTCCACGCCAGGTCCCATGACTTAGACCCGCCCTGAACAGTCCCGCTTTTACTTAGAGGGAATTTTTCAATGAGCTTTTGTGCTGTGCAGAGCTTAGTTTAACTCAGTTGTTTCCAGTCTCAACCTAGCGTCCCTGCAGTGGAAATTTCCCTCACTCGATGTAAGCCTGCAACTCCAGGGCCTGCCATTGTCTTGTTGCTGTACAATTTTTCTGACTTCAGAGTTATACTCCCAGTAGCAGCAGCAGCAGCAGCAGCAAAGTCAGGCCCTGATAAAATTTTCAAGGGTGTCCTCTCACTTCTTCTGGTGCCTTCTTCCTGCCCTACGGCACTGCTAGGTTCCGTTCTTTGGAGGCCTGGCTCTCTCCCAGTTCTCGTGCATTCCCTCCCAAGGCGGCGACTTACACATCAATGGGAAGTGCTGGGAGGATGCCCAGGGAAGGGAACGCCGGCAGCTTATCATGTGCTGGGCATCATTTACCCTCCACACGATCATTTCTTTATGTGAGGACAACACACCTGGAAGGACAAATGTTGTCCCTCGTGTTACAGAGAAGAAACCAAGGCTCTTGGGGATTACGTAGCTCTCCCACGTCACTCTGGTTGGTCTGAAGTCAAAGCTTTGTCTTTTCCTGAGCCTCATAAATTCCAAAGAGCACATTTCTAATGACAGATTATCAAAGCTGATGATTGGAAGGGCTTTTTTTAAACAGGTGTGGAGGTGGGAAGAGACTGGCTAGGATGTTGATGAAAAGGGAGGATCAGTGCAGTGAGGTCCCGCAATCACCGGTTGGCCAGAGTTTAGAGACAGAGTGGCTCTCCAGTAGTGTGGGTGCCAACCCCTCCATTTTACAGAAGTGAAGCAGAAAGGCCCGGAGCTGGTGACTTATGCTCATTTAAACCTCAAGGACTGAGATGAGAACCCACAATCCAGGAAAAGCACACCGACATTATATTTATAGGAACCAAATTTTCTAATGTCTTACATGGGATGGGAGCAGGGGTGACTAACTTTCCACCCATTTATAAAACCACAGCGTCCCCATCTGCAGTGATCAACGGAAGTGTAATCACTGCATTTTTATAATTATGAGTAGGGAATTACCATTTCTAAGTAGAGTTTCCAAATTTAGTAGTGTTAATATGTCTACATTCCCCTCCAATAATTTGTTAGATAAATAAAAACACAAGGTTTAGCATAGGAGAGAACAGATAACAAAATATTAGGTAGGCTTGTCAGGCGGATATATTGTGTTTAGAAGTCCCTGTTGATTCTGAAAACTACTAAGGCAAAGAATCAAAATATAATGGATCTCATAGCAAAAGCGTGTCTCGGAAGCATTCGGCGTGGGGTGAGCTCTCTCCCACCGCCCAAGAACCATGGGGCTCCTCCTTTGCTACAGGCTGACAGAGGAGACAGGCAGCTGATCCCTGCCCTGTCCTTAGAATGGCAGAGAGAGAGCTGGGTAAGAAGGAGCCCATATATGAACATATGAATGCCATCGAATAAAACATTTATGGAGCTCTCACATTGTGCCAAGTACTGTATCACCAAAAGGTAGGAGACAGACTGATAGGTCTAAGGAAATTAATCCTTACGAGTGTAAATATGCATGTTAATGGTAATTAACACCTGTTTACGAATGTAGCAGGATAATATTTTGATCTACGAACTGGCATGTTTTCCCCCTCAGTAATTCTTGTGACCTGCGCACCTTCCCCACACAGGCTTTCCTGGCACAGTGCCTCGGGGATGGGATTCCTACTACAGAACAAAGGAGGCAATTTCTTACCTTTTGAATTTCAAAACGTGAGATCTTGGCAAAAGCAACATGTTTGGAAGAACACTAGATCTGGAAATGGTCATGGTGTTTTTTTTTCACCCCAAGATAGAACTAAGGGGGAGAAACCTGGCAGGGGACAGCTGAGAGCAAACAGAAGAATGAGACCCGCGAACGGGTCACTGAGCAGAGGCCCGTGCTCTGTCCCCTTTGCCCTGACCCTGCCTGGCTGAGTTCCTGGAATGGAGGAGAGATAACAGGAAACTGGGGATCCCCTCATTCATGCAACAGTACCTGTGGCCAGCACCTCGTGCCCGAAATCCTGTTGCCGCCTCCCACCCAGTGTTTGTGGAGACAAGAGGGAAAGCATATGTAGAAGGACAGGACCCAAGATGGCCTGAAAGTGCCCTCCCTTGCCAGTGGAGTTCAGGCATAAAACCAAATACTTTCCAAGTCCCAAGTAGAACAGCTGAGATTTGGATCTGAGAGATCATGTGGCCAGGGGTCGGGGGGCCACGGTGGTGACTCACGTGGAACACGGGCACGGCAGGAGGACGCTCGAGTTGGCCGATGTCAGCATAGGCTGACGCCCACCCCCAGCCTTCCCTCCCCGTCCCATGCTAATGTGCCCTGAATACCGCCTAGATCTATAAATACTCCAGGTTCCTGATCCCACCAGATAATTATCCATCCCAGGAAAGAAACCTCAGGTTCCTCACAAATCCAGCCCTGTCTGTGCATCCACGTTTAACCACCTTCTTTCAGAAATATTCTCACAGGATCCAACTAAATCCCCTCCAGTCTAGATACAAGTGCTTCCTTTTTCCCATTCTTAGGAAGCAAAGACCAGGAAAGCATATTACGCACACGGCCCAAGACGCATCTGAAGCAGGCGGAGAGTAAGGTCTATAGTGATCCCCGGTTTCTGACACCGAAAAGATCTCCCTTCTGAGATACCAAACACATAGCCTTCCAAACCATCCTCTCCCCGCCAGCCCTGAGGCTGGCCCTTTGCCCACCTTGGCGGCGTAGTGCCCTGTCCTCCCTCTGTTCCCTCAGTTAATCGGCTGTTAAATCTACCTCCGTGCTGTCTCTCCTCTCCTTCCCATTACCTGGAAATGCCGTTCTCTGACTATTCCTTCTCCTCGTCTGGGAACATGGCAGAATTCGCTTCGTCTTCCCTGAAGTTGATCATGACCAGCCATGTGACTTGCTTTGGCCAATAAAATGCGGGCGAGGTGCCATATGTTGCTTCTGGAGGAGGCATGTTATTGCAGACACTACAGTACTTTCTTCTTCCTGCTACTGAAACCAACAGCATTCCAGAAGGTGGAGGCTCCGTTGCCCTGACTCCCAGAGTAAGGACTCCAAGTCTATGTGAGCAAGAAATAAACATCTGTTACGCGAATTCCCTGGCTGTTATTCTCATCATAATCTCGCCCATCCTGACTCACATGCCTGGCCTGCTGTCGGGGTTCACACCCTCAGCACTTCTCATCGGAGCTCTGACCCGGCCTGCTCAAAGCGTGCCCTGCAAACAAACGCCAATCCACAAAACACCGCCCGTCTGCAATGGGGTACTGGGATTTAGAATAAACATTTAGAAATGCTCATAATTAACTTTATCTATTGAGTGTCTGAATAAAATATTTGGGGTTATGTTCCCCCTAACTCTTAGCCTTGTGCCTTGTCCGTGGTTGTCATTAATTTGGATCAAAACTTCATGATTAAGCAGCAGAATTACGGTAGGATTTCAGGTAATAGCAAGCAGATTTGGGGGATGTTTAGGGTTCAAGGCCCTTCCTCGCTCGGGGTGAAACCATCATTTAAAAGCTCCCCGAGTCTCCTGGGTCAGCACAAAATTTAGCTGTAACGAACAGAAACACTTCCTGAGCTCCACCTCACGCAACAGGAAATTTGTTCTAGGTTTGCCTATATAAGAGCATGGACATCAATGTATTGACTCTTTGTAATAAGACATCATAGGTATACTGCCTGTGAACATTGTTTTCCAGATAACCCACAGACAGCTTGACATTTTGATACATTTGTTCAAGAGTACAAGGGGATAACACGATTGATCCCTAAATCACATCCTAGCTCCCTCCAGTGCTAAGTAGTTATTTATTTATTTATTTTTTGTTCTCAGCCTCTTTGACACACATCCGTATATTTCTGTGCGCCATACAAGAAAGAGGCAGTGTGGTTTCTGAAAAGCACGTGGGCCAGGTGTCGGAACCGGTCCTAGTCCTCTTTACCCAGTTGCTTGCTACTACATGAAGCCACTGCCTAATCACTTGGGACCCTAAGTTCTCCCTCTACTCAATAAGGATTGTAAGTTCAAAATAACAAGTAAATAACATCGGCTCTGTTGCGAGAATCAAAATAAAGAGTATGGAAGCACTTGGGAGGCAGTAAAGTACTACTGAACTAGAATTTAGCATTTATACATAACACTGCATTGGAATGTTCTCCAATTATCTTGAGCCAGGCAAGAAGTCCTTGGGAGGTGCACTGTGTAATGCTTCTTTGTGTCCTACTCAAAGTTCAGTCCTTTGGGACAAATAATATACAGACGATTGTTTCAAAGCTGTTTAACATGCTAAAAATTGTTAACCTCTTTATCGTTAAGAAAACTGTATAAACTTTATAGGCCACGTGACAGACAGTCTTCACTCACATGGACAACATGGTTTGGGGTTTAGGCTAAGGAGAGTTGTGACTGGCTACCTGCGTTTCAAGGACAGAGGTCATATCGCATTAATCCTTGCATCCCCAGCATTTACCAGTCATCTAAGTATACAGAAGGAGTCCAATTAATGTTTAAACATGAACTAATAAATGAAATGAACTTTAATGAAATATTTCCTAATATTCCCTCCATTCAGTACCCTGAAACTTAAAAAGCCAATCTTCGATTTTGGTTAAATCCGTTCGGGGGAAGTTTTCCAGCATCATCTAAGCACTTTAAAAAGCACACCCACCCAATCAGTCCGGTGATTTTTCCCAACCTCTCTCCCCACGGAGCAAAAGCAGTTCTCATTCAAAGACCGGGAAGAGGCTTAGGCCGTGGGAGTGGGGTGGTCAGAACAGAGCTGCTATTGGTCTGAAAGAAGGGAAATTGTGCTATTCATTGTTCAGAGGCCACGACATTATTCCGCACATGTAAACAGTCAAGGTGAAAACATGGCAGACGGATAAAGAGCTTCTGTACAAAACTATAAACTTGGCTGGAGCCACTGCGCTGTGGTGGCGGATGGCCTCCTGCTGGGGCTGCAATGGAAAACGTGACCTCAGAGAAGAGTTCGGAGCAGAAACGCTCAGAAAGAGAAGATGAAACACCAGGCCGTTTGGGTGAAGTCCTTCGGTCCCGGGTATAGTGAAGTAGAAAGCTGTTTCGGTTTTAAAAAATACAGATTATATGGATTTGTTGGGGTTTATTATTCTTTTCCAATTATAGCTCAGAATTGCAAAGTGCCACTGCCCTCCTGTTTTTCCTAAGAGAACACATTTTCTGGAGGCCCAGGAGGGAAAACTAATCTGGACTCGTTGGGCCATGAGCCGTCTACGCACAGAGGGTGCACTGACAGGGACTCCAAAAACCAAACGCAAAGACAGCACTACAGGGAAATCTCCGCACACCCTGTCCCGTTCCCCGTTCCCACTAGGGAAGGCTTCCCTTTTGCAGGAGAGTTAACGTGTACCACAGCAGCAACGCATGTCCATCCCCCATCCCCACTGGTACGCAGCCAGTTCAGTGGGCATTTCAGAGCTGGGGTCTCTGGCTATGTAATCAGTTCTTGAAATTCCTTTAATAAATTAGGCTTTTGCAAGGAAAAAAAAAAAAGAAAAAAGAAAAGCACCATTTCATATGGATATGAACAAACCACAGTCTAGAAAAAAACACCCACGCCACCTACCCCTGCCCTAAACAAGCTTTATTTTTAAAGACACATCTACATTTTGAGCAAAGCATGAATCAAGTCACATATTTAATGACAGTTGAGAGTGTAATTTTAGAGGCAGGCCAGAAAGAAAGGGGGTGTGAGCACATAAAACTTGTAATGTTATTTATGCTATTTCCCGCAGATTGAAAATAAATGCTGAAGAGCACCACTTCTCAAACTGATTGGCCCCGGTCTGAGAAATTTGTGCTTATTTAGCAGCGCCCTCTGGTGTCCACAAGGATTTCTGCTTGCCTTGAGGTAAAAAGTCAATCGCTAATTCAGCAAGTCTACAAGCAGCATTCATCCATTCGCCAAGTATTTATTAAGAGCTCAGTATCTATGCCAGTTGCTATGGAAGGTAATGGGATACACATATGTATTAAAAAAACACAAATGTAAAGGCAATTACAAAATCACGATCGCACACAAAAAATCGCTTTACCTGGTTTTTCACTGAAATGAAACAGACACAGACAGCTGAGTTGTCTCCCTTTCTAAACTGTTCCGGACCTCTGTTCACATTAGCAGGTGCCTGGCTGGCTTTGGACAGAGCAACTTGGGTCAAGTACACAGGGGACATTCTGAAATGGAGTAGACATTCCAGAAAAGACAGTTGTAACAATGTCTGTGAGGACGCTTCCGGTCTTAAGAGTTATCTGTTGTTCAGGAAGCATTACGCTTCTTTCTGAAAATGCACCATTTACCTAGCACTGGGATGAAAAGCCTCAAAAGGAATCAAGTGGGAGAAACCCTGAGAATTAACCATAAACTGTTTTAGAATTCTTGGATCTGGAAACTGACAACTGGAGGGACGGAAACACGGGACTCCGAACTAGCACGTCTTCAGGCTTTCGGGAGGAGTTCGGAAGAGCTCCCCAGACCTTCCATCAGGAATAAAAGTGAAATTCAAATATTGTCAGAAGAAAAGTGGCAGGAGCTATGACAGGCCAAGAAGGATGCTTTTATAACATTTTGTAGCATTCCTGTTTTTGGCCATTCTCCAATCTTGTTATTATCGTTTTTCTAGAGTAGTAAAGCCATGACTTGATTCTAAACCAACAGAATACGGCACAGGCGAGAGGATGTCTAAGCTTATATTACGTAGAGTGTGAGGTCTACCTTGCTGAGAAGCTCCTTGCTGGCTTTGAGGAAGCAACCAGTTGCGCTGGTAAGGCCCATGTGGCGGGGTTGACGGTGGCCTTTAGCCAGCAGCCTCCTAGGAACTGAGGTCCTCAGCCCAGACACCGACAGGGAACGAAAGCTGCTGCTGGCGAGCGAGGAAGCAGACCCTCCCGCAGTCGAGCCCCGGGCGAGGCTGCAGCCCCCCGGTCAGCGCATTGGCTGCAGCCTTACGAGGGGCCCAACCTTGAGATCTGAAATGGGTGCTGTTTTAAGTTGTAGAGTTTCTTACAGTATTATGCAATAATAGATAACTAATACAGATTTCAAGATATTTTTTAGAAACACTTTTATTATAAAATACAAATAAAGGAAAACAGACACCGAAGAAAAATCAAGCCTTCCTTGTACTGCCCTGCCATCCTATTACATAACTGGTTAGTAATTTATTTTGTCACCTTTTTATTACATGTTGGGTGTGCTATTTACAGCCATGATCACACCCATTCATACATTTTTATATCTTGCTTTGTTTACTTAATATTTTCTCACGTTCATTATATTCCTCACTAATGTTAACAGGTACATAATGTACCATTCACTGTGTATGTGTGGATGTGCCTGCATTTCTAAATGAAGTTTTATTAGAACACAACTATCCACACCCATTTGTTTGCCTACTGTCTACTGTTCTTTTTGTGCTGCAAACTGCAGAGTTGAGAAGCTATAACAGAGACTATGAGGCTTGCAAAGCCTAAAATATTTATTTTCTGGACCTTCACAGAAAAAGTTTGAGCCCCACCCTAAATTTTTTAGTGGCTTATAATTTAGGGTTATAATTAATGTTACTTAGAACATCTTTCTGCATACAATTTTTTATACTTTAGGCAACTTAACTGGAATACATTATAACAAAAGTGGACTAAATCGGTCTACTTCATAAAGGTATTTTTAAGGCTGACACTGTCCCCCACTATTTCTCTGGTAACAGTCACCTATGATACAGAGTCATGGTCGAAAGAAGAGGAAGGAAGGTTCGATACTCTGTAGGTGACACTTCTCTGCTCCTTCTTAATTTAGACAAGTAAGTTTACACTCTGGATGAACATATTTATAGTTTTCATTAAAGTAAATCAAAGAGGAAAGTAACAGTAATTGCAACATTAAAAACAACTGAAAGGCCTTTTTCACTTTCTACCTGGATGAAACACCAGGCTAAAGTACGCTCTCCAGGTATCGGGGTGGATATGAAAGGTACTCCAAGATGGCTACAGTGGCCAAGGCACCGGGCAGCCGGCGGGGGGGACAGGGGGTGGCGGTCTCAACAATGAGCTTGAAGCAGCAGCAGAGAATGATGACAAGGCAGCTATGAGCAGGCGTGACAGAGGGAACACATGTGCCCCACCCCTCGTAACACATCCTAGGCGTAAACTGGTTTAGAACTGTAATTAAACTGTCTCCAGATAAGAAAGTTTTAGAGCAACTATCCCATGTTTTTGAACAACAACAAAGAGTCCTCCTTTGGGGGAAAGTTTTATGCTTTAGAAAGAAACCATGGAATGGGACCGGCTAAGTCAACCCTGACCATCTCTGAGATCAGGGATTACGCAGGTTAGTGGGTCTCAGGTCCAACCTTGTATGGATAAAGTTAGCACCGGAAGTGTAGGTGTCATCTTCTAAGGGAAATATTCTGCAACATAAAAAACAAAGATCAGGATGGACCTTTCCCCAGTGAATAATGTCATTCAAAAGTAAAACTAGCAAGATATTTAATGTAAGTATCCTAATTATAACAACAAAATATGTAAAGACATCATAGATAGCACATTTATTTTATGAAAATATTCCTGTCAAAATGTCAACCAATTTAACATATCCTAAAGAAGTGTTCTTTAGGTTAAAAATATTATTAGCTGTTACTTTCCACCTCCATTACTCATCATATAATAAAATGCACCATAACTTCATGAAGTTCTTTGGGAAACTGAAATTCTCTATCAAGTAAGGAAGTCATTTCTATGGAAACTAAGAACATGTCACTTTGAACAAAATATAGCAGTTTTCTAAGGTATGAAAATAGAGCCATGATTTTTCACAAATTCTCACACTGCAGAAGAAGAGGTAGTTCCATGAAAGGCTTGATTCTCAATGAAAATCATGTCAAAGTTTTCTCTTTGTTCACTGTTCACTGCTAGATGCCTCAACACTGACCTGAGGGTCTGGCAGCATAAATCCATCGGTAAGTTTATAATAGACTATTGTGGAGTCAGACTCCACTATGGCCAAAGTAAAGGACATCGGCAGGTCTGGGTCACCTTGTAGTTTTCGAGACGCCTTCAAGATCTCCCTTATCCTGAAAGGAAAGTCACAAGGCATTTAGGATTCACCGTCACTCCGTTAATAAGGTCAAATGCTGGAAAATCTTGGGGAAGAGGTGGGCAATAGCATTATGTCCATAATGCTGACTAAGAAAATGTCTGAAGGCTCCGAGAGAAACGCTGGAAGTTGTCTTCTCACACCGAAAATCCTGCACAGAAGGGCCAGCCACTGACTTTCAACCCTTCTCTTTTGTATGTGCCCATCCCTCCTGATCATCACACCTGAGGGTCAAACTGGATTTAGCGACCAACAGAATGGGACACCAGTCGTGAGCGTGCAGTGCACGTGAACTGGCCAAGGACCATGACTGCTCCTTTCTGATTCTCCAAGTCTGTATCTTACCGGGAAACAATTTCGTATTGAGGTTTGTTTCTCAAAAAATAGACTATAATAAGTACTTCCCCATTGTGTTCATAAGTACTACTTTTAAATAGCTATATAATATTCTACTGACTCCTAATTTACCCAGTCATCCCCTTATTGCTATAAAGTTCTTTCAGTTTGTCAGGGGTGAAGGTGCTAATAAAAATAAGCTGTGAAGATCATCTTTCTCAAAGGTAGTTGTTCCTTTTTAAATGTTTGTCAGATTTTCCCAAGTATCAGAATTATTAGATCCGAATATAGGTATTTTTATGATTCTCAATATGTACTCTGATACGTCATTAAAAGCTAAGAGAAAATAGAACATTTGCAGTAAAATTATATGTCAAGCCATCGATGTTACAACTAATTTTAGTTTGTGTGCTGTGGGAAATAATCTATCAAATCTAATACCTAGGTTTTCAAAGCACTGTTACCTTTTGTTTACCACCAACTGAAAATCCTTCTTATTTACTCAATAAAGCCTGCATTCAGCAATTCAGTAAATGTAACCTCCAGAGTTGTTTTCTTTAAAAGGAAAATAAAAAAATGATCAGTTGTTTTTTTCATTAAGGTACGTAGTCTCCAGGTAACCAGAGAAGACTCACTAGTATATTAACGTGCTGCAGCTGAATATGCAAATAACGCAACACTATATTCTCTTCCCATCCCTAAGTAAAAATTCTTACAGTCACCCTTCACCCACTTTCTGAGCTACTGAATCTATAAAAAAAAAAAATCTAAAAAAAAGTCTCTGCTTTGAAATATTCTTACCGCAATTATTAAAATGCTTTTTAAAAAATCTGTAGCAGAGACTGGAGATTTTAAAGTGATTTACAACAGCAATAAACTTCTGGAAAAGCTGAAGTTTGAACAGGTTGGTTAGAATATCAGTTACAGAAGGCTGATTACCTGCTACTTATAATTTGTTTATGAAAGCATAAAGCGAGATGAGAGACTGAGTTTCTAAATCTGTTTCCTCATATTCGAATCTTTTCTAAAACGTCCCTAAAAGAGTTAAATTGGCGATATGGTGATACTTCAGTTATTAAGCATAATCATCACACAACACTGACTGGATAAATAAAATATGTCTACCTGGCAAAATCTTAGTTCCTTTTTAAGAGCCAGCAAAGCATCACCTTCTCTTAGGTTCTTCCCAGCCTCTACGCACAGTCACGTATCTTACCCTACTGAGGCACTTTGTGCGACTCCGCAGACCGTAGTCACTACCTTGTATTTACACATCTAAGTGTCTGCTTCCCACTGAACTGTACTCACTTTGAGGGTCAAAGTCTTTTTTCTTCATTTGCTAAGGCCCAATACGTAGAATACTTGGGCAGAATGAATGAGGCTTCTGGAATGAAGAGTTCCATGGGACTGTAAGAAGTCTTTAGGAATGGAAACTTTATAATATATTCCTAACAAACATTTTACTGAAATTTATCATGCAACTCTACTGTACTAAATAAAAATTCAACTTGTCTTAGCTCAGGATCATCATTTTTGGTACTTATTATTGTAGATATAAAGGTAGACGGTATAGAACTTGGGGCTGAAGCAATCCCTAGAATTTAATTTCTTAAAAGTATCTGATATTTGTTTGCCTTTTGTTCAACAAAACATTCAAATTTTTTATCATTTATCTCTATGCCAGGGTTGGGCAATCTATGGTCACCCACATTTTCATGGCCCAAGAACTAAGAATGGTCTTTACATCTTTAACCAGGACATTTTGAATGGTAATAGAAGTACCTACATAACAGCCTCAATTTTGCCACTCTTTCCACAAACCTAATATGTTTACTATCTAAGCCCTTTAAGAAAAGGTTTGCTGACCCCTACTCTACACTATGAAAAAGGTTAAGATTAAGAATGTAAGATACGATCACAAGGCAGCGAACTTTTCCCCCCAATATTATTAATTCAAAAGTCAGAGCAAGAAGACGTTCCACTTGTAATTGGTATGTAGAAGATCTCAAAAGACCACCATTCCTACCGTAACAAAGGAAAAATACCTGATTTGCTTTAAAATATCACATTTTCCCCTTAAAGCCACAAAAAAGATGTGAACACAAAGAAGTTGAAAGGTACACAATTCCCAGGAGAAACGAGCCCTTCCCAGGTGTCCCTCCCTGAGGGCAACTACCAAGTCGGCTTGCGAGTGGCTGGGGAGTGAGCCCGGCACAGGCAGGCAGCCTCCCTGGGACACGAGAAACCAGCGGGACTTACACTGGCTGCACAGGAACTGGCATGGCAGACTGGAATCCGGAGGGACACCAGTCCCCACAGCTCGCCGGCTCTCCCTCATGGCACTGTGCTGTGGTTAAGCAACAACGTGCAAAGCTAGGGAAGGGTCTGGAAGACAGCAAGCAAGCTCTAGTCACAGTCTTGCTGAGGACGGAGGCCTGATCCTAGTCTCAAGTCATCTGAAACCAGAAGACAACAGCGATAACTGACGCTGGACTCAGCTGTCACCCCCTTGACCTCTGGTAAGACTGGCTATACCAGGTCTTCATCCTACTTGCCAGATACAGGAAAGGGAAGCTCTTTGCGGGTAAGGTAGCATCAACATCAGTCTCTTAATCGTACGCAATGTCTGATACACAGTGAAAAATTCTGAGCTATGTGAAGACGCAGGAAAATGTACCTAAAAACCAAGAGCAAAAAGTCTACCTAAAAAGGCCTTCAGAAAACTAAGGTTACTGAAAAACTGAAATGCTGAATTTAATAGCTAAAGGCTCTAAAATAGCTATTGTAAATATGCTACAGTATTGAGGGACAAAACACAAAATGGGCGAAAAGATAAGGAATTTCAGCAGAAAAAAATAAAAATTCTAAAGAAAATGGACTTTCTAGAATTTTAAAATACATATTTTTAAATATTTAAGGAGACTAAACATGGTGGAAGAAAGGACTGGCAACTTGAAAACAGGTCATAACCACCTAAATTACGTACAGAGAAAAAAGAATGTAAGGACATAAAACATGAGAGGCTTCTGGCACAACCAGCAAAGCTATCCTCTGTGGAACTGGAGCTGCGGAAGGAAAGGCAAGAGAACGGTGTGAGTCCCGGTCCATCTGGGCTGCCAGGAGAACACAGCGGATAAGCTGCAGAAACTGCCCTCTCCTAGTGCCGGAGGCCAGGAGGTCCAACATCAAGGTTCCTGCATGGTCACGCTCTGGTGGAGGCACATGTCCTGCTTCCCAGCCAGCACCTCCTGGCTGTGTCCTCACAGGGGGGCGGTCTGTGGGGGGATCTTTGTAAGGTGCTAAGCTCATTTATGAGGGCTCCACCCTCATGACTTAAGCACCCCCCCAAGGCCCCACCTCCTAATGCTATCCTCTTCAGGGATTAGAATTTCAGCATATAAATTTCGGCGAGGACACATTCAGGTTAGAGCACTGTAGAAGGAATTGCTGAAACTTTTCCAAAATTGGTGTCTCTGAATATAAAGTGTGTCTCTTACAGAGATCAGATAGTGGAATCTTGTTTTTATATCCAGTCTTATATTGTCCGCCATTTGACTGAAGAGTCTAATCCATTTACATTTAAAATTAATCTTGATGTTGGATTTATGCCTGTCATTTTACTTTTGTTTTCTATATATCAAATGTCTTTTGCTCTCCCTTTACCACCTTTTGGATTAAACAGATCCAAAAGGGCACCGTTTTAATTTTTTTGTTGTTTCTTTTTCCGATAGCTTTAGAGATTACTATATATATATATCTTATCACAATTTACTTCAGATTAACACTAACTCAATTCTAACAAAATATAGAAATATCCAATATAGCTTCATTCCTTTCTCCTTCCTTTGTGTTAGCTATCACTGACAAATATATTATGTTTCTGTTATAAACTCAATAATAGAGTCTAATAATTATTGCTTTATTTAACCTTATACCTTTTTAAAAGTTAAGAGAAAGGATTAAAAATAGATAAGCGTCTTTTTATATTTACCCACATAGTTTAGCATTTCAGGTATTCTTCATTTCTTCAAGTCACTCTGATGTCATTTCCTCGCTCCTACATAGCTCCGTTCCCTGTCCCACCCTTTGTGTTAACAGTCACATATATTACTTCTTAATACGCTATAAGCCTTGTCTGTTGATTTTTGATAAATGTACAAAGGCAACTCAATGGAGAAACTCTTTTCAAGAAGCTGTGCCGTGCCATGGAGACAATGTGCCTCCAGGCCTGCACGTGGGGCTACTATAAAGACCAGTGAGGTGCAAACAGGAAAAGGCTCCGCCAACTGCCAAGTGGGCGCAAGCACTATATTGCTATACAGTGCCTATGCCAGCTTTGCTACCTTGAAAACTGGGACATACGGGTTCATCCACCCTCTCCTCTTAAACAATAATTTCTACCTATGTTAAACTGCATGAAAATTGATTAGATTCCTGTTCGCATCGGGGACTTACTTTAGAGATAAGCAGATGAAGTAACCACAGGTATTAATTAGAAACGTCAATACTCAGCACTGTTGGAAAATGAGAGTCTGAAGACACTGCAGTATACGCAAGTTAAAAGTAAGTTTCTTTAAACATCCCCAACTGGCAGAGTATGGCAAGGACGGGACACAGGCGGAAGGGAAAACAATCTTTTAAGAGAACTTTTAATTATCTTCCATTTATTTAAACCAGAATGTACATGTGTGTATGTTTCCTAAGGTAAACTGTGTGAAAATTCTAGCCCATACAGTGAAATTTAGGATCAAAATTTCCATCTCATTCATATCTGTTTCCAAAGTTCTTGGTTATAAACAGCAAAACATTTTCTGACTTGCTCAAAACACCCATGTAAGAAACCCTAACACTTGAAAATTAGCTCAGAGTTGTAAAGCCGGTTTTGTCTTCAGAGTTGAGAGAAATCACTGTCAAAGCTGAAGTGGAAGCTCCCGTCTCTGAGTTCTGTCTACCCTGCTTGGTGGTCTGGGGCGGGCGCAGAGGAACTACCAATGAATCGTCCGGTAATAACACACTGCAAGGGTCTACCTGCCTCTGTTATTCGAGCACATCTAGGGAGTCCTACAAAGATCCTTGTTCAGGGTCTCTGCTAGTCTATTTTTAACATACATTTAAAGCAATGTCGTCGTCTCTCCCATTCAGGCCTTTCTTGTTTGTTTCCTTTATAGGATAGTGATAAACTCCTAAAAATGTTCACTTTTCCTTTAAGTCAACAGACTGGGCTTCCTCGATCTAATAAAAATAATAATAACAACAACGACAACAATAAAAGGTTCCAATGTTCTAATTTTAAAAATCAAACCGACGGTAAAGATGCTGAGAAGAATGAAGCATCACTAAAATACTATAATCTCATGTACCTTGTAACAGCTTTACAGTCTGAAATCATAACTTAGAAGCCACAGAACAAAGTTTCCTTCCCTGCATATTTTTTAAAAGCTCAGGTCTTTAGAAAAATGTTGTAGCAATGCTTCATCACACAAATCCAAAATAATAATTTGGATAATAAAATTGTTTATAGTTCATATTTGATATAAATCCACCTATGAAAAATATAACCTATGTATTAATAAGAAGAATTGCAAATTTTTCAGCTCATTATATCTCAAGGGGAAAATCCCATTTGAAGAATGAGATAAATCAGTAATAATCATACTTGTTTCAACAGTAACAGAATTTAATGTTTGTAACATGTTTTTCTTTTCATAACTGTTCAGAGAAGTGCTCAGCATACTGTAAACAGAGTGATTCGAAACTTTAATCAAGCGAACTTGAAATTAAGCCCAAGGCAAACAGGCAGGTAACACTATTCGGCCGCTGCCCTTCCTCCAAAACGCCTTCCATAAACCCTAGCATTCATTTTCCTGTAACAGCCCTCCAACAGAGACTAACTGCCCTCTGGAGATTTACGCAGAGGACAAGAAAGGTGAGGACAGCAGTACTTTTAACTTCGAATGCTGTTGAAACGGAATGCGCCGTGGGTTAAAATTATTATTAACTTCGACCCACAGAAAGCGGCATTTCCTTCTGTTTTCTTCTGTGTGACCAAACCGGCACATGCGGCAGGCTCATCATAAAAGACATCAGCTCCTTGGTTTGCCTCCCTGTATATTTTAGTGGGACACTCCGTCATCCAACTCCGAGACACAACGTGAATTTAAATCGGTGCCCAAGGAGCTGTATTCATCCACAGGCTCAATCCTGAAGAAAAGTTTCAAGGATAACAGGCCGCCTCCTTGGGAATCATGCCAGCGGCTCCCTAGTAAAAAAGCAAGGTGGCTAATATCCAAGGGGGAGCTTTCTGAACAATCAAGTGCCTGTGTGACTATTCACCCCGTGGGAAGCCATTCTGCGAATATAAACTGCGAGCTCTGTGTGTGTGTGCATGTGTGTGTAGGGTAGAAAAGAAGCTGCCAGAATTGAGGATTTCACCATCAGCACATTTCCAATAGAGGTAATATGAGGACACACCTCTGATACACAGGGAAGTCAAAGAACAGAAATCATTTTACCGGTGAGCGCACTCTAGGCCTCAAATAAAGTAACAGTCGTTAAATGAATTTGTAATAAAGAATACACTTTTAAAGACTGGAGATATTTTTCAATTACAGGGAAATAATTAATAGAGTATCCTTCAAAAAAATGGTAGCATTTCAGGATTAAATCGCATAAATGAGAACATCTTTTAAAAGGTTCTAAATATAGTTAATAATACTATATTGCATATTTGAAAGTTGCTAAGAGGGAACCTATTGAAGTTCTTATCACAATAAAATTTTTTTGTAATTACGTAAGGTGATGATGTTAACTAGACTTATTGTACTGATCATTTTGCAATGTATACAAATATTGAATCATTATGTTTATACCTGCAACCAATGTTATGTGTCAAGTATACCTCAATTAAAAAAAATTAAAAATTAAGAAAATGTCCTAGGGAAGTAACTCAGTCAGTTCTAGTAACTCTTCATTCCACCATTAATAAGTCCTCTCTTCCTAAGACGCTAAGGAAAAGAAAGGGATTAAAGGTAGGGCAGTGGGTATGGGTGAAAGAGAGTTTTGCTGAAAGGTAAGGGGGCATTGCCATTGTTCTCCAACCTCAGTAATGTATTACAGTTATAGTGTAAAGTGTGGGAAATAGTGATAAATCTTGCAAGCAAATGGATTTTGTATTCTAATTTTTTGGAAACTCTTAGGAGGTTGCTTGAGTATATCCTTATGTTCTTTATGATTTGATTTAGCAAATCTCCATTGCAGGTACTTAGTAGTCTAAGAGTGCTCATTCAGTCATTCAACAAACACTTATTTAATACCAAGTACCAGGTACTAGGCTATGCTCTGGGGAAGCAGCAATGAAGAGAACAAAGTTCCCGCTTACATGGAGGTTATTTTCTAATAGAGAAGGAAGACAGTACCAATTTTAAAAAACACCCCAAAATATATAATATACCGAGTAGCAATAAGCATGGTAAGTATTATAAAGGAGGACCACTTAGTGAGGTGCAATAGCATAGCCAAGTCTTGGCCAAACAAACGACAAAAGCACTTCGACTTTTAGCCACAGGGCTGCTGAATTAGCGAATGACCAATTTGGTATATGGAACACTGAAACCTTTTTCTAAATTTCTAGAGTAATATTCAGGTTGGAAGGTGCTAAGAAAGAGAAAAGTTTTCTCTTGGAGAAAGTGGCTGAGAGCACCCATTTATCACCAGAGATCAAAAGAAATGCCACTAATCCGTGGCACTCGGGGGATCAGATGGTCATTGGAGAGGCTCTACCCTCACATACGCTATTTACTACCCTTTGCTGACCCCAGGATGGCAGAGTCCTTTATTGTTCAGTCAGGTTTAACAGGATGAATGATTCACTGTTTTGACTAAGCAAAAAAAAAAAAAAATTCACAGGTCATTTCAAAAACCAGTACCTTAACTGTCTCTGGATTTTATAATTTATAAAACCATTCACCTTCTTATAAATTAACTTAAAACATGTATAAGCACAAATAAGGTTAAAATATGACAACTATGGTTTTAGTTTTCAGTGTTTCTCTCATATTTTACTGAAGATGCCGAACTGACATTGAAATTGGGAGACAACACAGATTCTATCAGGAAAAAAAAAAGTAGTACAAAACAGAAACATATGTTTTTTCATAATTCGCTATAGGTCCTTGTGTAAGTTACTAAGATATTTTCCCATTTATAACTACCTGTAATACTGATAGTATTGCAGAAACCTGAGGTTCTGTCATCCTGACTTTGCTGTAATATCCTTCTCCCACTTAGGAACACTCAAGAGGCATCAATGGCAAAGTGGTCCGAAAAAGGCTAATCAAGCTCTCTGAACATAAACTTGGCTTCATTTGCTATCTTAGCACCAAAAAAAGGTCCCTGGCTTTCGTTAGGATTCCTCTGCTTTTTCATCTTAGTCAGATCTCTCTGACCTCTATGAACTTATTAACATGATTTTATACCATTGCTGGGTGGGACAACCTCTGTAGTCATTTACCAAATGCGCTACGTGGGTTCTTGGATTCGCTTTAGTAAGAAACAATCTAGAGTACTTTCCATATGTATGTACAACACAAAACATTAATATAATGTTTTAAAATGTAAGCTAAAGATTATTTTATGTGAGCATTAATGGCATTTTCAGATGAGAGAAAAAGGAGATCTGTGTTGTCCTTAGAGAAACACAAACAACCTCATACTTCATCATCACAATTCTCCCACTGAATAATCAGATACGCGTACTTTACCAATTCTGCTTTCCTACCGGAGATCAGCAATTAGTATTCAATCAGTATTTTCACAAGGGGAGCACTGATGGGCGTGGGTACCACAGTCCATAACCCTTCTCCTCTCTCAGTACTGACAAGGTGGACGAGCTGGAGACCTGCTAACCCAACTCAGTTTACTCCATGCCAACTTTTACCTGAAAGACCTTCTGAGACTTGAAAAATATGCTGAAGCGTTTAACTCTGAGCATATACTATGTATGCGTACCATACTGAACACGCCTGTCGCGAGCTGTGTTTGCTCAGAGTGATGCATTCCCTCACTGCCACTGTTATACAGATTCACTGTGTAATGGAATGTGTCTGCATGCGCATGCTCGCCAAAACTATGCATTTTCAATAAATAAGATCGCCAGGTCCAAAGCCTGGAAAACTAAGCAGAAAATGGATACAAAAACTGTGCAGCCAATCTTAGAAATTCAGATATAACATCAAATGTTACCTAGAACTGTTACCTTGTAAGGAGTCGGCAAACACATATACACCATAAAATAAATAATGGCAAGAATGTGTCATGCAAATGTGTGTGTGTGTGTGTGCGCGCGCGCGTGTGCATGCGCATGCCACACTGCCACTCAGTAGTCGAGACAGCCACAGAAGTGGTTTTAAAGGATGCCGTGAGATTATTTATTGTCGTCACTGGGGAAATATTTTATGACTAAGTTGTAGTTAACTATGTAAACGACAGAGTTTAGTCCAGTTTTGCAAACTCGGGCTTCAGTAAAGGGGACAGCTATCATACCTTATATACTATCTGCCCTATGAAAATAACATGAAACTGTCCTTCCAGCAAAATGCTAACTTCTCTGTCTCTCAGGCTTTGTATACAACCCAGACACCCTGGTCATAAAAACGTCATTTAAAGTTTTTGAGGAACAAAAACATTAAAAAAAAACAACTCGCTATACTCAAATAGCTAAGCGGCTTACAGCGCTTTACAGATGGTGTACTCCAACTGGTTATGCAGTGTATGGGAAATAAGTTGTCTCTAACAATAAAGTATCAAGTTAGCATGTCATTTTTAATATAAAGTTAATATAAATTGACATTCCCTATAATAGATCATCATCATCCACTTACATTCCGCCACACTTTCTTTTTTAAAAAAACTGAGATATAACTGACATACAACATTGGGTAAGTTTAAGGTGTGCAATGTGAAGAACTAACCTGTGAAACAAAGACCAAAAGCACCTGCCCACCTGTTGTGGCTGAGGGAAGCATTGATGGACGTAGGCACCACAGTCTGTAACCCCTCCCCTTCTATCTCAGTGCCGACAAGGCAGATGAGCTGGAGATCTGGTAACCCCACGCAGTTTACTTCATGCCAACTTTTACCTGAAAGAGCATCAGTAAATAACAATAATGTTTATTAAAAATCAAAGATAAACATTCCAAACTTCTACCTAATATTCAGCTGAGCAAACATCTTTTATACCTCTACCTTCTCTTTACATTTTTCTTCTCTTTTACTTATTTTGTTATCCAGTAATTCCCAATTTAAATGGATGAAGAAATTACAAAACTGTTAACATTAACAGCGAATGCATAAATGATGGTTTATTATAATGTCAACAATGCTAGGGCCAAACCCAACTTCCCAACCCTCTACCATGGCCCCAATAATAACGCAATATAAACAAAAACTTACTCTCCATGAGGTCCAGGTAAACCAAGAATGCTATATAAACTTGGGTGGCGTCTCCTATATCTAATTCCATCATTTCTAAATACTGAAAATCAAAAGGTAATTGTTAAACAGAGAAGGAAGAATCTCTTAGTATTTTCTTTCACTCAATCAACAACTATTTATTAAATACATATAATGTGTAAAACTCAATTCTAGGTACAGTGGGACTTACAAGGTAACGTAAGACCTGATCCCTGTCCCTAAAAAACTTGGAATTATTAGGGTAAACACATTGTGCGCTTGCAACTGTTAGGTAAATAACAATACATGACAGAAAGTGATTAAAAACCAAGTGAGTGGAATTAAAAAAACATGACACAGCCCTAACCTCAGTGGTTGGAGTGTCATCCCATAAACTGAAGATCACAGGTTCAATTCCCTGTCAGGGCACAAGTCTAGGTTGTGGGTTTGGTCTCCAGTCAGGGCATATACGAGAGGTAACCAACAGATGTTTCTCTCTCACATCGATGTTTCTCTCTCTCTCTCTCTCCCCTTCACTTTCCCTCTCTCTAAAATCAGTAACTATTTCCTCAGGTGAGGATTAAAAAAAAAAAAAAACAGGTCAGAGGAGCTACACTCCGGTGGCTTGGTTGGTGAAGGTTTTATGGCAGAGGTAGGGTATGAGGTGGGCCCTGAAGGACATGTATGATTTGAGTAAAGTGAGAAGTCATAGTAACAGTATCACTAATCACACAAGGGCGGGAATAAGCCACACATATTCAAGGGCCTATAAAGAAATCTAACTGCCATGAGTAGACATTTTTTCATAAGATTTTTGTTGGGGCATGTTAATGGGAGCCTCTATTCCCCTGGTCTCTTATTTGCATGTGGATAAAGCCTGCCAGAATACCACTCCTGGCCTCTCACTCCTTCTCACACAAGAGTATGGAGTTCATTAATTGCTAGATTTTAAAGAAAGGACCAAGCGAGCTGCTCCTGCTTTCAGACTTGCCGGTCAGCACTGAGGGGACATTCTTCAGGGGTCTACTCCTGCAGGGGGGGCCTGAGGTTGCTCAGCTACATCCGTGACAAGATGGGTAAGCAGCGCTAGTGCAGAGGTGGGGGATTGGCAGACCTGCATGGGGGTGCATATCTGAAGTCATGTTCTCCTACTGACTTCACCATAAGTCACGGGTGCAGGAGATCAAGGGTGTTATTAGTTGTCCTCCTCAAACCTCACATGAGCTTGACCATAGCACTGAAAAAGTAACTGGGGACCAGGCTGCAAGGCCTTGACAGCCAACCTGAAAGTCTCAATTTTACCCATAAGGAAACAATGAGGACTTCTAAGGGGGAGAATATGATGACAGTGGTGTTTTGAGGACATAAATCTGAAACCACGTAATGGGATGGACCTAAGTTATTTTCAAATTAAATAATAAAAGGGCAGAAGTGGAAAAACCAAACACCCAACATCTTTTCTTTCTGTTTAAAAAATCAATTAGATCCTTCAAGAGGAAAAAAAAAAAATCAAAAGGGAAGATTTGATAGTCAGGGCCTATACAGTCATTAACTTCAAAGACAAAAAATCTGCAAGTATAAAAATTGCATAGCAGCACCAGGTTATAGGTGAGATTTTTAAAACGCGTTACTGGTTGTTTCACTTCTTAAATACTTACATAGGGCTTACTATATGTAAAATGCTTGACAAATATTAACTGATTTAATCCTGTAAAACCCTATGAGATAAGTACTCTTATTATCCCCACTTTACAGATGAGAAAACTGAAGCACAAAAAGATTAAGCAATTTGCCCAAAATCACAAAGCTGGTGACAAAACCAGGATTCAAACTCAGGCAATGTGGCTTTGAGTTCATGCTTCTAACCACTAGGCTGCCTCTTCATGTTATGTTCTTTTGTTTTTTTGGGCATGAAATAACATCTCCAAGTTATTGTTTGCTTTTAAGGAGACAGAGCAGGAGGATAACATTAAGCAAGATAAAATGGGAAGGGGTTAACTCTTCAGACTTATGTCTTCAAAATTTTCCTTTTCTTGACTGTTTCCTTTTTAAAAGATTTTATTTATTTTTAGAGAGGGGGAAGGGAGGGAGAAAGAAGGGGAGAGAAACATCAATGTGCAGTTGCCTCTCAAGGGTCCTCCACTGGGGACCTGGCCCACAACCCAGGCATGCGCCCTGACTGGGAATCGAATCAGCGACGACCCTTTGCCTCCCAGGCCGGGGTTTGAACCACTGAGCCACACCAGCCAGGGCTTCCTGACTGTTTTTAGATGCTTACCTATGAAATACTGCTCTTCAGCAGAACACTGCCAATTCTACCAAAGTCACTAGACCAGTCCCTCAGATTCCTGCAAAGCCCCCCCACCCCCATTCACTGTTTATTCATTGCCAGGCACATTTCAGGTATAAGGCAGCAATTCGCCAAGCAGAAGCAAGCAAGGAACTATCCTCCTCTCCCTTACCGCTAAAACAGAAAAATGCACCACAATGTGAGAGTAGTTCTACTTTGGGGAAGAACCTTTTCAAACTTCCCAAGAAATTCGCATCTGCACTGCGGCAAAATCAAGACGCACACTCACTCTGGGCCCACGGCTTAGTGCCTCAACCTTTATCATTACAGACTCCCAGATCTTATCCACGGCCCCACAAACTGTTCTGCACGGTTAGCGTGAGGATTAAACGAGACCATCCCCAGAACCAGCCCTGGATGGCCCGACGCAGGTATTCAGTGGAGTGGCTATTGTTGGCCTCCCGCTTCAGAGGAGCCGTGTTTGTCTTCACCTGTGGTTAAGAATGGCGCTGGGGGTAGGAGGTCGTGTCCGAGCAATAGTTCAACTCATTGAAACAAACGAAAACAATGCTGCCTGCGGTTCGCAGTGTGCACACCGGTCCCCTTCCGCAAGGGTCGCGCGCGACCCGGCCCTGCAGGGGTCAAGGGTGAGAAGGGGGCGCGCGGTCTGGGGGTTCTGCCTGAGGTCGGGGCCTGGACCGGCGCCACGCTCCTTTGGCGCCTCCTGACCTTTGGGTGCGTGCCCATCCAGGCGTCCTCCGGGGCCCATGGGTGGGCGCCGCCGCCGCCGCCGCCGCCGAGAGCGCCGCCCGGGCTGGGACCGCTGCAGCCGGGGACCGGTTCGGAGTCGCCGCGCTCTTCCATGCCGGCAGGGGTGCGCGCACGTTGTGCACTGCGCCCCGCGCCCGGCCAGAAGCAGGGACGCGAGCCCACGGGTTCCGCCTCCCGGCCGCCAGCTGCCTCTGCTCTGCAGGGCTCGCGTCGGCCCCTCCTAACAAAGGTAGCTAGAGCCTGCACTAACGCGCTCTAGGTTTGCTCTCGCTTATTCATATCTGAGCAGATACTAGAGGAAAGGGAGTTTCCTCACATTAGTGCAGTTTGCAGCTCTGTTGAGAAAATAGGGAATGCA
The DNA here is from genome assembly GCA_004026545.1 of Mormoops blainvillei. Lineage (NCBI taxonomy): Eukaryota > Metazoa > Chordata > Mammalia > Chiroptera > Mormoopidae > Mormoops > Mormoops blainvillei. The sequence goes on along the minus strand of PVJD01006450.1, from coordinate 17,732 downwards.
TAAGGCCTCTTTGACTTCAGCCTTGGGTCCAGGTCTCCAGTTCCAGGGAACAGGAAAAGCTTCATTCAGTGTCATGTAAGCTTCAAGTGTAGAAGTGGATGAGATCTCTATGGAGGAAAGTGAAAAGAAGAAAGACCAGAGTGCCAAGAGCCGCATTTTTGGGGTGGACTCACCTTTCAGGGTTAGAGGAGCAAGAGTTAATGGGAGTTGTTGAATGAGTGGTCAGAAACGTGGGGTGCAAGCCCGCATAAACATGGGACCAGGAAGCAGCCAAGGATGGGGAGTTTCAAATAGGCAGGGTGGGACATTGTAAGCATTTATGGATTTACTGTGAGTGAAATAGGGAGACCCTGGAAGTTGCCGTTAATGTTTAATAGTATCCCTCTGGCTGATGTGTTGAAAATAGACTGTAGGGGGCAAGGGTAGACAAAGGGGCTGGTTAAAAAGCTATTTATTGCATTGACCTAGGCAAGAAATGACTCAAATTGAAAGTCCCAGGCAGTGATAGAGCTTCTGCTTCCAAATATGACAAAGACCCTACTGGATTATTCTCCAGGAGAAAACATCTGTAAAACTTGGATATCAGACAAAAAGCAACCACCTGAATACACTTACTGTAATGCAAACAGAAGCAGGCTGATTTTGGTAGGGAGAGGAGCTTGTGAAACCTCTCTGTTTTTCTTATTTGGGGAGCCAGAAAAGTGAAGGCAGGAAATTTGACTGCATAAGGACCTGGAAAATCCCAGAGGAAGGAAGCCAGAGAGGGCATTCCCCAAACTCTCTCTGCTCACATCTCTGACAGATCCTGAACCACCTGGAACAGAGTCACAGCAGTCCAGTTAAAAACAAAAGATCTGAACTGAGACCAGAGCTGTCCCACACAGAATTTGAAGTGCAAATCCAGCCAAGAAAATTACCTACCAATACACAGGAAATAACACTCATCATAGAAAAATAGAATCCAAACCCTCCACAACTTTTCATACATAAAGTCTATGATGCGAAATTATTGACAGATGAAAATCAAGAAAATGGATCACATTTTCTAGAGCCCAAACCTGAGATGAACCAGATATTGAAAAATGACAGATAAGGATTTGAAAGTAACTATTATGACTCTCGTCAAGGAGCTAAAATAAAACATGTTTTCAGTGAATGAAAATCTCAGGAGACATAGAAAAACTCAGTGGAGAAAAAGAAAAAAAACATAGAAGTTATGGAACTGAAAATTAAAATTTCAGAAATAAAAAATTTCACTGGGTGAATTTAACAGCCAAATTACAGAGGGGGAGAAAAGTGAACTTGAAAATGGAGCAATAGAAATCATCCAAGGTGAACAATGCAGAGAAAAATGATTTTTAAAAAGTGAACAAAGCTTTCAGAGACCTACAACATGATATCTAACAATCACACATACATATAAATAGAATATCAAATGGAGAAAAGAGAATGGGGCAAGGGAAAATTGGAGAATAAAGAATTTTCCCAAATCTGATGAAAGACAGAACTTTGCAGGTAGAGAATGCTACATGAACACCAAGTAAAATAAACACAATAAAGTCCATGCTGAAGTCAAATTGTCTAAAGTCAGATAAGAAGATATATTACATCAAAAGAAATACAATATATTACATACAAGGAGAAGAAGTGCATCTATTCCTGAAAGTGATGTAAAGCCACACATAAAGACTCATAAGTTTTCCTAGAATGTATTGCATTTGAATCATCATTAACCTTTATCTCCACAGAGCAGCTGCTAAGCCTGAAAGTAAATGGCACTGAAATTAGTAGACTCCTGGAAGCACTGAACTTGACATTAATTGATGTAATTAGAAGTAAATGAATGTTTCTCACTGGCCTCTAAAGATGCCAATCAGTTCATATGATGGTATTTATAGAAGCATTGAGAGCGTTTTGTTCCTAATGAGAGTAGAGGGGAAATTTAATAAATTAGTAAGGCGGTCCAATGGAAATAGGTACTATGCGAACAAAGCTCAACCATCTTCAGAGTAAGGTTTTCAGCTTAAGCTTAAGAAAAAAAGGGGACTGAGGAATCCCAGAAGGATGTGGAAAGAACTGTAAACTGAAAAAACAATAGGTTAATGTACCCTGTGGCAAATAGATGATGTTCTGTTGCTTACAAAAAAGCATGATACATTTAAGCATGCACGTTAAATACTTATGACTTTTAATATCTATTAAAAAGAGTTGAAGAATGAAAACAGAGTGTTTCTTGGCTTTTACATTAAGCACTGGAAATTTGTAAATAAGTCTTGATGATTGGAAATAGCTAAGAAAAATAAAAAAAGGATTTGGGAATACAAACATAACCTAGCATTTAAAGTACATACTAGAATCACAGTGACTACTGTGGGAACCTAGAGTGTAATCCGCAGAGAACAGGTTAGAGTTTCCGCTTTCGATAGACCTTAGGATTTCTTTTATAAACGCTTCAGTAGTTCACTATATTAGAGAATCAAAGTGGTTAGGGAAAAAGCTAGTTAAGTAACAACAATAAAGTTCCCCCAGAGTATACTGGGTATAATCAAATTCTGTGTAATCCGGCACTTGGTCTACTGATTTCCCATCCTGATGTCTGAGCCAGAGCATTTTATCCCCTCAAAAAAAAAAGTAGCTCTAACATCTAGGCAGAAACATATTAATTCAGTTAGAGTCTCAAGAGGAAAAACAAACTTTGAACTGCAATGTGAATTTTTAGTGTGCTACAAAGAAAATCACTTTACACAGTATTGTGTAAGACTGTGATTTCAAGTTGGAAAATGGAGGCTAGAATTCTGGGTCAACTTTTAACCCATTGGTTGTAAGAATGTTCATCTAGATCCTGTTCCTCCTTTTGTACATACACTATACAATTTTCCATCCTCTGTGTTTCAAGAAGAATGGGTGAGATGTTTGTACTTTCAGTAAAATATTCAGAATGCGATGCTATTTTACTATTCATATGCATGAGCATGTATGAGGGATTTCTGTCACGCAGGAAATAAGTTAGAATAATCCAAAATATGTTTTCTCCAATTTCTCATAAGTCTAAGAGTGCATTCTAAATTCCTCATTTACAAAATCAGGATATGGTATGCTTAATTTCTTAAAATGCTGCTAATATTTGGAACAAAAAAAGACAGCAAAAATAAAGTACCTCCAAAAGATGAGCAAGTTCTTTATGAAGAACATTAGAAATGTTACTGAAGGTCATTAAAGAAGACCTTAAATAAATGGACAGACATACTGTGCTTCTCAAGAGAAAGATTCAGTATTGTAAAGATGCAGTTCCCCCCAAACTGATCTACAAATTCTAGCAATTTCAATCATAATCCCCATAGCGATTTTCCTAATACCTGCTTCTGAAATGTGGACATAAAAGTCTAAAAAGAACCAAGAACCTTCTGATGAACAAACTGAGGGCACTTATAAAGAATAGGTGATATTTGTACAGGGATAGATAAATAAACCAATGGAAAAAAATAGAGAGTCATACAAATTTGCACAAAAATGATGCTGCAGATGCAGGGAAGAGTTAAGGCAATGAATTTTGCATGTTTATATATATAAACATATATATGTATGTTTGTATAAAAATAAATTGGATCTCTAATTGCACCATAAACAAAGTCACTTTGTGGTAAATTGAAGGCCTAAAATGAAATGCGAACATGTAAGATTTTAGGAGAAAATATAAAAGAATGTTTTATGACTCCCAGGATAGAGAAAGATTCTATTCCCAGGCGCATAGCCTAGAGCAGCATTTTTCCAATGGAAGGCCAGGATCCATTAGTTTTTGTGAAATAAATGGACTGTTTTGCAGACAGTTTAAAAAAATACATTTAAAAAAATAAAACAAAATATCAATGTGTATTGCGTATGGTTAGAATAACTGTTACTAAGCATTGCCTCATGAAAATTTTGGGTTTTCTATGTTTATACTACAGCATGATAACAAATGTATTTCTAACTGAGGGATATAATAAAAAAAAATATCTCCTGCGTGAAAAAAGGAATGTATAAGAATATTTGTGAAAGTATTGGATGTAAGAGGAAAAACTAAGACAAGCCAAATATCTATCAATAGTAAAGCAGGTAAATCCACTGTTGTGTATTTATATAAAATATTATTATTTGAAAATAATGAACCATAACTTCAATCAACAGTTTGGATGAATCTCAAAAAACCCCTAATGCACAATCCAGAATATTAATTACAGAAAAATATATAAAATATAATTAAGTTTAAAAAATTCAAATGTGGTTTTCACACGTACATTCACAGAAATGTTATTGATAATAGGCCAAAAGTAGAAACAACCCAAATGTCCATCATTTGATGAATGTACAAATAAAATGTGGTATGTCCACATAATGGAATATTATCCAGCAACAAAAAGGAATAAAGTGTGGACACATGCTACAACATGAACGGACCTTGAAAACATTATGCCAAGGGATAAAAGTCACAAGGGACCACATACTGCATAATTTCGTTTACATGAAATGTCCGGACTAGGCAAATATATGGAAACAGAATATGTTAGTGGTTTCCTAGTGCTAGGGTTGGGAGAAAATGGGAATTGATTACAAATGAACGTGGGGTTTCTTTTGGGGGCAATAAAACTCAGTTATAAAATTCACTGCGGTGAGGTTGCGCAACTCTGTAAACATACTGAAAGCCATTGAATTGCATACTTTAAAGAGGCAAATTGTATAGTGTGTGAAAAATTCAAATATAGGCAACACTAACATGGTTAGGAGGTGTGTTACTCAGGATTATCCAGAGAAACGGCACCAATAGGATGGGCATGTTCACATGTGCACATACACAAACAAGTGGGGGGAGAGAAAGACTGAGCAAGAAGGAGAGATAGGCTTGTTGGGGGTAAGAAAGAGAGACTGGGAGGAGAGAGGGAGAGAGACAGAGACAAAGAGAGAGAGAAGGGGGAGGAGGAGAAAGATAGACTTACTTTAAGGAATTGGCTCATGCAATTGTATGGGCCGGCAAATCCAAAATACACAGGGCAGACTGGCAAGGTGGAGACCCAGGGGAGACTTAATGGTTTCGGTCTTGAGTCTGGGCAGGGTCGAGGCACAGTCCTTCCCTTCTAGGAGGAGCTCCATCTTCTCTGTTAAAGCCTTCAACTGATTGAATGGGGCCTACCACTCTGTTAAAAAATACTCTGTTTTACCCAGAGTCTACTGATTTAAATGTTAATGATGTTCAAAAAATACCTCACAGCAACATCTAGACTGGCTTAACCTAAAAACTGGGCACCCTAGCCTGGGTAAGTTGATATATAAATTTCCCATCACAAGAAGTAAAGTTCTAAATAAAATTAAGAGACTGATTAATACAAAATTCAGCCAAGTGCTTATCCCTGGGGAGTAGATCTGAATGAGGTAACAGGAAGAGACACACAGAGGGCCTCAAAGTTAATGGTCCATTTCTCTTTCTCAAGATGAGTACTGGGTATATGGGCATTCATTATATTAGTGGTATTTAAACCATATATTCAAATATATATACATATATATTCCATATTTATGAAATACTTTATATTAAAATTTTTCTAAGATTTAGAGTACAGAGGGGTAATAAGTTGGCTATTTCTGTATATAGTTGCATATATGCAGTATTAAATAATACTCGGTTTCGTAAATATAAAAAGGCATCAAAACCAATCCCCCAAATATTTCATCTGTTTTTCTAGGTATTTATTCAGCATTGGCTGTCAACATCGTGTTGAGTCTCAATAAAGAGGAATGAGTACAAACTCAGATTGAAAATATTGAAGTTGAAAATGTCAGATTAAAATGATCCCCAAATGGTAATAGTGGTTGTGGTGAGATAGGGGATTTGGGAAAGCTTTTTTCTCTCTTTTTCCACTTTCAACATTTTTTTTTTCCTAGAGTAAAATAGGCCTAATCATTAAATTGGGAGCCTTTGGCATAGAAGAACTAATCATACATGGATTGTCTTAAATGTCCCTCCCTGCTTCCTTCTATCCCTCCCTCCATTCCTACCTCCTTCTCCCTCCCTCCCTTCCTCTGTTCTCCCTCCCCGCCCCCCGGCCCCCCGCCCTGTACCAATGTCAAAGTTTTGCCTACACTCTGACCTGCATTCAAGAACCACATAAAATAGTGGCTATAGAAATATATTTTTCAATTCCAATGGAAAAACGAATGTCAAATATACTCTTGTAGCTCACTTAAGAAGACTAGATGTGCCCCTTAAATTGTATTCACTCATTCATCCCAACACTTACTCAGTGCCTACTGTGTGCCAAGGCACGGGGCGGCAAATGCATGGGCAATTAACACGGCACGTAGAAACAAATAAATATAATGAAGTGGTGTGTGTTATGGTAGAAAAGGAGGATAAGGAAGGGTGTGGAGAGAGTTAGGAAATGCCTCATTAAAGAAATGCCTTTGAACTCAGTATTACGTTTTAAGAAAAGAACAGGAGTCACGAGGGGATGAAGAGGTTGGAATTTCAGGTGGATAGAACCACAGAAGTAAGGCTGGTTAGCGTTAAAGTTAGGGTTAGGGTTAGGGTTAGAAAGATGATTAAGAATAAGAGAGGCCTGTGTTTTTAATCTTGAGGGAAAGAATAGAGAGGAACCAGTTGAAGATTTGGTAGAGAGTGGAGCTAAGTGATGCAGAAAAGTCAGGGATGAGGAGGGAGGGGAGATGGAAGGGTCTGTCATGATAGGTACCTGCAAGGCAGGAGTGTGTTGGTAGAGAGGTTAGAGACAGTGCATCAGGAAGTTCAGTATAGAAGGTGAACTCTTCCGAGCGAGCGAGGTCGTCACAGGTGAGTGGTGAAGGCTTCTCATAGTTGCACAGAAGGATGGATAAAACTAGTAGGAAGGTGGTGGCTCAAGTTGGAATGGGGGGTCATGAATGTGCAGTGGTACCAACCCACCTTTCTCATGGTTGATTAAAGCCTACACAGTCCCACCAGGAAGGTGCTGCTGATTTCATTACCGGCTTCTCTGTGTCATCCTCAAGGGCAAATATCCTTTCGCAGTGTATCCTAGTAATTTCATTTCACGTGCTAATTGTGTTCTTTCTTCTCTTCCCTATATCTCTTATCCTCCAACATGTATGGATTTTTCCTCTCTTGGCTAGTTTAGATCATTAGGGAAGAAGAAAACCATCTAATTGAACCCTCTCTCCTGGACTCAGTCTGTACTGGCAGGAAGCTCGGGGCCCCGGGGTTGGCAGGTGGGGTGAGGATTCAGAACAGTGTCCCATGGGGCCTGTCCTTTTCGTTTCAAGGGTTTCATCTGGCTGTAAAAGTCTCCAAATCTTCAAACTCGTTCTACTCAGATCCGGGGTCTACCCAGTCAAGAATAAACTTCAGGAGAAATTGAGTGCATAAGTAAATGTAAACTTCTGCCTTTGTGAAAGTTAACAATTTTTTTTTATCACGGTAATGAAGAGCTGGGTGACTTTCCATTTTAGAACTCTAACCATTTAGTCAATAGGTGCATTATGAAAAACTGGATACATTGCATCACTGTGAAGGACTTGAGACTGCGGTTTGCGAAAGCAGAATAAATTTTCTTGGAATTGTACGGTTATGTACACACACACACACACACACACACACTCACACACGTTCACTCACACGCCCATTGGCAGACACGGCCACACCTCACAGCTCTGGGGGAAGCCGCAGACCTCAGCTGTACAAGGCTGAGCCCGGACTGGAGGAACTTTCCGCGGGACTGAGGACAAACAGCCGCACAGACCCGACTGTCTGCGAGCCTGAGCCCCTGGCGAGCACTGGCGGCGGCAGGTACACCGTGCGCCCCCGCGTCAGGGCCTGGGCGGTGCCGCGGCGGCGGGAGGGTCCCGGGCTACCGAGGCCGGTGCCGGTGTGCGCGCACCCCCGGCCCGGCAAGCCGCATCCCCCGGCTCGGCGATCGCTGCAGGTCCCCCGCCGCCAGCCCCAGACTTGAACATGGCTGCGAGCCCCACCGCCAGCCTCGCCTGCTCGCTGCTGCTTCTCTCCTGGGCTCTGCTCCGCGGCGGCTGCCGGGCGCGCTTTGCCGCCGAGCCGGACTCGGAGGACGACGAAGAGGAGGCGAGGGTTTTTCCCGAGTCGCCCCTGCAGAGACCCACGGTGCTGGTGGCCATCCTGGCCCGCAACGCCGCGCACACGCTGCCTCACTTCCTCGGCTGCCTGGAGCGGCTGGACTACCCCAAGAGCAGGATGGCCATCTGGTGAGCCGCCGGGGGCCCCGGGCCGTGGCGGTGGGAGGGGGCGCGCACGACCCCCGCCGCCTGCCGGGACCCGGACGGGGGCCGCACTGCGCCGCCGTGAGGCCAGTGGACCGCTGGGGCACCGCGGGAAGGCTGGTGCGCACACCCCCTCGCAGCCAGCGCGGGTCCCGGGCGGATCTTGCGGCCGGGTTGGGGAAAGACGTGCGGGTCTCTGTGCGCGTGGGGTGCTAATGAAGATAACAAGCCGTCCGGAGCTCGGGTGGGGGTGTGTGGATCCCGGCGTCCTCGTCCCTCTCCCGGACAAGGGCTTGGGGAGACCCCGCAAGAGTGCAAGCTTCTCCCCGTTTTTATTCTCGAAGTGTCCTCTTGCCCCACCTCATACCCATCGCCCTTGACTGAAAGAACAAGGGTGCCGGTCGCCGCCTACTCCTCCAGACGCAACAGGGAGCGTAACTGCGGCTAGCAAGGGGGTCTCCGGAAGGGCTGGGATGGCAAAGAGTGCGCCGCCCTGGTTTCCCAGTGCCCGGCTCCTGCTTCCCTGTCGAAGAATCCTGGTTCTTGGGGGTCGGGGGAAAGGGAGAGGATGTGCACCCAAAGTTTGAGGCTATGTAGGACCGCCGTGGCTTCTCAGTCACACCACCACCGTGGGCCTGTCTCCTCTGAGCGCTTCGGGCTGTCGCCACCTGTGCATCCTCCTGGGATGCATTCCCCGCCCCAGATGCAAACTGCGCTGGGCGCGCCGAGGCCCGGCGTCCTGGGAACTGAGTCGCCCTCGAGAAAACAAACAGCCAAATTCTTGTCACCCTTAGGATAGAGCCCCTAGTTTGGGTCTTGGGCTTCCTATGGAGAAGGCCAGGCATCCGTACAGTGGCTACTGCCCGCCCCAACTTTAGAAATGGGTTCAGTTCCATACCTTTGATAAACGCAGGTATCAGAGGGCGAGAAATTGGTGGCCAGATGAGCCGCTAAAGGGTCTGTGGACGAGGGAAAGGACGCTGCCCAAGGGAGACTGGCAGCCAGATACATGGACAAGAGGACTTCCTAGAGGAAGACAGAGCCCTGGTCACTCCAGAGCAGTTTCTGTCTTGTGTTGATAAAGGGAGCTGTCTGCAGACAGAACATGTCCTTGAAGCAACAGTTGGGCAGAAAGACAGAAGGACGGATAAAGCAGTAGCTGGAATTGGCAGCCTGGCCCTACCTGGTGGGAGAGGTGCAGAGGTGAGAAAGCAAACATGGGGTATAGAGCAGCACTGTGCTATACACTGCTTTACTATGTACACCCTGCTATACGTGACCGCTGCCACGGAGGAGGGCATGTTATGTGGCAAGTGGGAATGCTGGTGCAGCCAGGTTTAAAACCAGACGGAAGAATTTTTTTAACCACTTCAATACCAAAAAAAAAAAAAAAAAAAATCACAAATGTCAGTTCTTAGATGCGTTTTTCAAAGGAGATGCTTTACAATTTGGCCTTTATGCATTGCTTAGTTTTAAAGAACATTACAATCATTAATATTTAGAAGAGATATTATGATCCTTATTGACAAAGGAAGAAACTGAAACTTTAATCCGTTCAATGACTCAGTAGAAGTCATAGAATTAATAAGTGGTAGAACTAGAATTTGAACCGAAATGTGTCCCGGAACACTGCACTGGTAAGGCAATAGTGGGAATAAGATATAACCCAATCTTGTACAAACCTATAAGCTGCAAATTAGGAGATCAGATTTGTTGGTCACTAGCTTGATATGTGATTTTGAGGCAGTTTCTTGGGAGCTGTAGACATCAGTTTTCTCATCAGTAACATGAGGGAACGGGAATAAGTTTGAAATTAAAATTTCAAAAATTCTTTCTGGCGCTTGAATTACATGATTTTATGATGTGCTCAGAATCCACCAACAGTGATTGTACTTCCCAGCTCCCCTGAATTCTCCAGGTCCTGTTGACATCGGTGTTCCGTTTGGGTGGGTAGTATCCCAGTTTTGCATAGATCTTTGGGATCTATATTCTCTTACCCTCATTCATGGTCCACGTAACTGCATCTTATCCTTTATGGCCAGCGTGGGAAAGTTAAGGAAGAGGCCTGAAGATTGGGTAAGGCCTTGGGCATCCATGCTTTAGCCACTAAAAACTCGTCTTTGAGTTCTGGCTTAGAAACCTCATATCATTTATTAGATAATGAAAACCAAGATTGGCAGTTTTAGATAGTGCTTTATAGCTCCCAAAGTAGTGTAATGAACGATGTTATCTTATGTAATCCTTACTGTCATTATATAAAGAAATAAAATTATCTCCATCACATAGAAGGCTTTCTGTCTAAAGTACCTGACTTACTCGAGATTGCGTTTATTTGTTAGTATCACAGATACTTAATACCAAGAACTCAAGTTTCGTCTAAGCACTTTACATCCATTTTCTGGTTTAATCTTTATAAAAACCCTATCAGGTATATACTGTATTATATCCTTTTACGGATGAGAAAACTGAGGCCCAGAGAGGTGAAAGCATGTATTCCTAATGACCTGGTTTGTGCCGAGAGAAGTTGAATAAGATGTGGCTCTTCACAGACAAATATTGCTTTTTTTTTTTTTTTTGCTGGGCAATGCAAGGTGAGCTTAATGGCATTTAGAAGATATGGGGGAGCAACAGAGGACTTCTAAGTCAGATTGGGGCAGCTGTGGGGTTGCAGAAGCCTTTTTGAGGAGCTAGCACTTAGTTTGAACTCAGTTTTGAAGGACAAATAGGAATCTACTAAAACCTGGGGTTGGGAAGGGGAATGAGGGTACAGCGAGACCAAAAAAGGCACAGGGATATTAACCAGAGTTTTCAGTCAGGGGAGAGAATGCGGGTGGCAGACCTACTGACAGCAAATCTCCAAACTCATTGTATTGTACCCCCAGAGCTGCTAACTTAGCAGCTGGCACTAGAGGAGTATTTAGCTGGAGAGGTTATGGGATATAACCCTCCAGGTGGAACCTCGATTTAGAGTGCTACAGCTTTGGGGGGCTTCTGCCAAGTGCTTACCTCTAATCCCTTGGTCCCAAGCTCTACTGGGCATTCTGAGATGCCAAACTGGTTTGTATTCATTCTGCAAAGCCAGCACACACTGATGTCAAAAATAGTTTGTGTCGAAAATGGCTGTGAGCTACCCAGAACCTTGCAAAACAAAACCCTGCAAAACAAAACCCTGTTGAGCAGAGCCTGGGTACCAGCTTCCAATTAATCTTATTTCAATAACTGTGCAGACTCTGTCGTCTCATTCATCTGCTAGGGGCTAGAGAAGCATCTAGTAAGACTTCTTCCTGGGGGTGGTAATTGAGAGACCTGGCTCACTGATCACATGCAGACTTCCTGGTGATAGGATTTTTTTTTTTTCGCACCTACAGCTCTGGACCAGGCCTCCACGCACACACAGGTGAAAAGATGGTCAACAAACTGGCCTGGAAACATTTGCTGTCAGAAAGTGAGTGTAAACATCTCAGCATCAGGCTCATTTAGATTAGGTCGATTTAAAGAAAGTTTATATTTTAGACATACTATGTGCCAGCAAAAAGGAAAAGTCCAAGTTGCCCATCTGATCTGAAAACACTACCAAACTGTTTTCCTTCAAAAAGCAAAGCCTTGTGATATGCAACTAAGGAAGGGGTTCCTTGTGTTCTAACGAAATCCTGAGTTTGTGGGAGTCACGGCTGTGCCGAGGTGAAGGGAGCTGGAGGCATTGTGACGTATGGCAGTGGACTTCAGAGGGTTCTCTTTAATTCAGTGGAGCCATGACCAGTGGCCTTAGCCAAAGAGTGAACACTGATCTCATCCCCCCTTCCAAGCCTGTGATTAAGGGGAGCTGGGCCAAGTACAACAATATCGCAAAATGGAGCAGGGCACCAGGAAAACATTTGACCAAAAGATACATTAAGTTTGTCTTCTGGGGGGCCTGCTGTTGCCCATGGGGAGATGGTTGGGGTTCGCAGAGCCTGTGTAATCACAAGGCAGTAACTGCTGTGTCATTACAGAGCCATGTGAGCATTTCACTTGGCAGAGTTTTGAAAAGTAATATGTACATCAGGGAACGTTGTATGGCTTTCTAAATAAAGAGACACGTCTCTACTGACATAAACGATGGTGAGCTATACTTGGTCTGGATACTAATCCCAATATTTTGTACACCACTTATGCCCTGCGGTGTTCGAGGGTGAGCGGGGATCGATGTCCACATTTTAATGCTCAACCAGAAGCCTTTGGGTGAATATTTGACTGGATTCACTAATGTACACATGTTTATAAAATGTTCCAAACTCCTATAAGCAATAGTTTTCAGTACCAGCGGTGAGAACGATGTCCCATTTTATCATCACCATCGTGACATTCAATGTTTACCTTGCCCTTATGGGGAGAAGTTTCAGCTTATGGCTGAAAAAGTGGATGATACTTTAGTTCCCTCCTCTGCGTTGGTCTCTTCTCCTCACTTCATCCCCTTTGTTTCCTTCTTATTCACAGCGATAGTTTCGTACTGAGGTTGGAGTGTGCAAGCTTAGAGTCAGACAAACTAGGGTTCCAGTCCCCCGTATGATTGTGGGCACGTCAGCAAACCTCTGAGCGTGGCTTCCTCATCTGGAAATGACTAATAATAACCCCTACCTCGAAGGTTTCTTATAACGGCAAATGAGATACTGCACTGACATTGTCTTTTACACAAATGCTGCCAAGTAATAGTTGCTATTTCCTATTCATCTTGTCCTTTTTATTCCATCTCCTTCGCCTTTATCTTCCCAAGTGAAGATTCTAAAAAATATATAATCAAAAGGAACTCTATTTTCTTTCTTTTTTTTTTTAAGATTTCATTTATTTATTTTTAGAGAGGGGAAGGAAAGGAGGAAGAGAAGGAAAGAAACATCAGTGTGTGGTTGCGTCTCACATACCCCCTGTTGGGGACCTGGCCCACCACCCAGATATGTGCCCTAGACTGGGAATTGAACCGGCAACCGTTTGGCTCTCAGGCCGGCGCTCAGTCCACTGAGCCACACCAGCCAGGCGGGAACTCTATTTTCTTCCTTCCACTAACAAATGATTGGCGTAATGAAAACTCACATTTTTTGAAGTGCTGTTGTAAACATTTTTCTTTGAGAATTAATTTACTCCCGACCACAACCCCAGGTGAGAGGTGCCATTACTCTCCTCACTGTACACAAGGGGAAACTGAGGCACACAGAATTTAAATGTTTCCTAAGGTCACAAGGCTAGTACATGTTGGCGACAGGATGTGACCGAGGCAGTTAATGTCACAGACTCAGTACAGTCTGCTTAAGATCAAGAAAGGAGCAATTAGTGCTACAATAGTCTTTGCTTCTGTCACTTGACCCAATTTGGGGAGATGAGAGTGCCAGTGTTTCTTTCAAACAAGAATGGCCCCTTCTACTTGAATGACATGAGGGATTCAGTGGTTCCCTTCTGCTGTCTTGATCATTTTGTCACTTAGCTAAGGCACTTTCTAGTTACTGAACTCTTTCTATGGTAGATTTCATAGGAACAGAATGGGACTAAATACGAAGGGCTGCCCATAAATACACAGGTCATTTGCTATGGTCATGACCACATAGAAACAGAAAAAAATGTATCAAGTATTGTTAGAGGCAAATGAATCAAGCAGCGCCATGCATACATATGAGTGGCTGTAGCATTTTGGGTTCCTATCGCCAAAACTGAAAATGTCAGTTTTTCAGCCTTAATTAGTGGTCTTAGAGTTGGTTGACCCCTACGCTCAAGTTCCCTTCAAATTGGAGAAAATTATCAGCCCTTCTCCACCGTCCAATTTCAAAACATGATTGGCCCTCAGACTTATATATTTCCTTTGGGTAAAAACTGAAGTAACTAACGCATGTCCTTAATCCTATTGTTCCAGTTGTGACAGATTGCTGGCCATTGTCCTGCTTCTGCGTTGTTAGTGAACTTTCCTGGATGGGAAAGTGAAGCACAGTTAAAGGACTTTACCCTCATACATTGTACAGCGAATGAGTGTCGGGATGAGATGACAGATCTCCAGATTTTAAACCCCGTGTGGCTGCTCTGGTGTTGACTGTTTTGTAACCAAGGCCGCGCACAGTCTGAGGGAGCACGCCAGTGATTCTAAGCAGGGTTTGGCTTTACAGACTTGTCTTCAGCCCTTTCTGCAGGTGACTCCAGGTGTGTAAGCCTGCTTCCCTCGACTGTACCTGGTGGCCGTGGGAATGAACAACGAAGGCTTTGTCACCAGAGGGGCTGCCGGTGGTGCCTCAGTCCTTTTTCCAACACTGAAATGTACACATGGGTCATATCACTGTGCGGCACTGTCTTCCAGTCAACAGCGCAGCGTAGTAGGACACTTTAAGGCTCATGTAGGGACTGTAGTCGGACTATTACAATGCTCGTTTCTGCACATTTCTTCAAACAATACGCAGTAAAGTTAAAGCCTGAGAGGAAATGATCAGCCTATAGAGTCCTGTGAGGCCTAATCTCCAGGTGTCATATCATGAAGAGCTTTCACTCCATGTGTTTAAGTCACAGTTATTATTCATCAAGAATTACAAAGCATGTGTATTGTACATGTCTTGACATTTGTATTCTCAAAGGACTGACTTATTCATTTCAACTGCACTTATGAGAATATCAAACATTGCTCATTTGAAAATTAATTTAAATCTCTTAGGGTTCTTGTAGATTTATTTAATAGCAATTTAAGAATATTGAGAAATTTTTCTCTTGACTTTTTTTTTTTTTTTAATTGTCACAGTAACATATTCCCACAGTAAAATTCAAACAATATGAATGGGAACATGATAAAAAGTAAGCCTCCCTTCTACTTCATGCCACCTGTCAGAGCAACCAATGCTAACAGTGTCTCGT
Organism: Mormoops blainvillei; assembly: GCA_004026545.1. Classification (NCBI taxonomy): domain Eukaryota; kingdom Metazoa; phylum Chordata; class Mammalia; order Chiroptera; family Mormoopidae; genus Mormoops; species Mormoops blainvillei. The sequence continues at coordinate 2,621 of PVJD01006450.1, read as the reverse complement.
GCATTCTAATAGAAACTTTCTGTGCGTATACTTGTATCCTCTCAGTGCCAGCCCAGATATGAGTATTTTATGTAGCCTGTTCTGCATAAGTGTGATTTTTTAAACAATCAACTTCTGTGTTCCATGTTCTTAAACTCTGGCAGCGCACCTACGCTCATACCGAACTCCACCTTGATCATACTGATCTTGCTCTCTTGTCTTTGTATCTCTGGACCCCAGAAAATCTGGTCCTAAGCTCTTTAACACACACACACAACTTTTAACGAAGTGTAATGTGCATCCAAAAAATGCATGTATCATAAAGAACTGGATAACTTTTCACAAACTGAACACGCCCATGTGTCCAGCACCTGCCTCACCAGGTCTGCATTTGAACGTAGCTGTGACTATTGGGGCTGAGCAGCCACTGTCCCTGCCCTTTTTCCAGAGAGTCACGTCTGGAACGTCCCCATCAGGCCCACCCTGTGTGCACGGTCTGACTCTCTGATGTGGCTTACCAGGCCCCTGTTGGCACTTGGGTGGTGACCCTTGCGTCCTCTCAGGCTCCTCTGGACACAGGAAGTAACTGGTTTCTAGAACCAGCAGTCTTGGCCCATGGCCAGTGAGCTATCTAGGGGTGAAGTGGTCAGGATCCTGTTTCTTTTCCCTCCGCTTTCCATTTCTCTGGTAGGAAGGCTGTGCGTGTAGGTTCACAAAAGTAAAAAGGAATCTCGTTAGCGGTAATAATTCAGAAGTCATGCAAAATATAAATGGAGTGGCTGTAATTAATTCCCTGGAAGTTGCTGCCATTCGGATCCATGAAAACACAGTGTTTGTGGTTGATGGTGTCTGCCAAGTCTCTTGCATGAATTAAGCCTGAGATTTGCCTCGAGGGCATTTCTCTTCCTCTCGAGGAGCACTGTACAGAAATCGTTTCAGACTTGGACTCCCAGTGATAGCTTCCTGACACCGTGCCAAGGCTGGACTGACGACGTCATGGCATGTTTCCTGTCATTGACCTGTTATTATTACTTCAGCTGTTGATCAGATTTGGCAAGCTGAGGTCTGCCCCTGACCTGAAGGTTTTAGCTGATGAGATTTTGTTCCTCTGCAACTATAATGCAAAATCACCCCCTCCCCCAGTGTTTTCTGATTCATGTTTCAAGACCCCTTAGAAGACATACATTTCAGAAACATTAATGATAAATAAGCAGTGATCCTGGGCTGCGTGCTCGTAAGAGTCTGGTAGAAGCTCTGGCTGGTGGAGCTCAGTGGATTGAGCACTGGTCTGCGAACCAAAGGGTCGCTGGCTCAATTACCCAGTCAGGCCACATGCCCGGGTTGCAGGCCAGGTCCCCAGTAGGGCGTGAGTGAGAGGCATCCCCACTTTGATGATTTTCTCCCTCTTTGTCTCCCTTCCTTCCCCTCTGTCTAAAATAAAATAAATAAAATCTTTTTTTAAAAAAAGAGTCTGGTAGAAGACTGCGTGAGGGGCCAGGCCACTGCTGTGGGAGCCCTCTCATGCGTCCTGGGTTTCATTGGTAAATTGGCTGTATTGGAAGAATTTTTTACATTCTAGGTTGAATCACTTCAAAATCTATTGAGGGAGGTATCAGGCTGCAGAGAGAAGGTTCCTTCAGTGGGTCTCTCCCCATTTTGGCTGTTGCCCTGGTTCTAATGTGTCCCCCCAAAATTAATATGTTGAAATTTTAACCCCCCAAAATGACGGTATTAGGAGGTGAGGTCTCTAGGAGGGTTCCGCCCTAATGAATGGGATAAATGTTTAAAAGAGGCCCCAGAGAGACCCCTCATCCCTTCCACCATGTGAGGTGGGCACAGCGAGAAATCCACAAGCCTTCCCCAGACCTGGCCCTGCTGACACCCTGATCTTGAACTTCTAGCTTCCAGAACGGCGAGAAACAAATTTCTGTTGTTTGCAAGCCACCCCGTTGGTGCCTGAGCAGACCAAGGCAACTGTCAAACTCAAGGAAACCATGAAGGTAGAACAAAGTGCCCGCATTTTAGACAACAGAGAAGTAGGAACTCACTTCTTTCTGAGAGTGACTGTGTATGTTTCAGAGGTGGCAGGGGCGGTGGGTTACAGCAAACTTCCTATTCTCACTGGACAAGAGATGATTCTGAGTAAGGGAAAAATGTATGCAAGTACATTGGCATTCATGTTAAGTGAGAAACTGCTTCTTTTCAGGTCTTAGGAAAGGTAGAATTTTCTGGAGACTTACAGTGGAACTTAAATTCCTGGGCCGTCTGTGAGAAATGTGGTTGTGGATGACTGGGTTTTGGCTTTTCCAACATGGAGTTCCTTGCTGGACCGCTGGACTGCTATCTGGTTTCTTGGTTTCCAGCCAGCCCCATCCTCTGTCCAAGCCCCACACACCACAGCGATTATGGTTGAGACCCGCCAAGATAGCGGGACATTGCTGCCAAGTGGAATCAGGGTTTTTCATGTTATCGCTGTACAGCTGAACAGTGTCTATGAGGCTCTCACACTGCCGCATTCCCTCTGCTGGAAGCAGGTGGGTGGTAGGGGGACGGACAGCATTCAGACAGTCAGACTGCGTGTTATGTTTCCAATGGGTTTTGCTGAAACAGCCAGCATACTGAAATATTTTAGAAAATTACAC